>ML343490.1:0-25697 GCA_005239505.1 Nicotiana paniculata
CCCCCCCCCCTCCCAATCATTGTCAGAGGCGGAGCAAGAATTTTAAATTTATGGGTTCAGGATTTTAATCGCCTTAAGTTATTGGATTCTAAATTAATAATTTGTACATATTCAATGAATTATTTAAGACAAATACAGGGTTCGAACCAAAGTTACTGGGTTCGGCCAAACCCAATCTCAGCACTCTAGCTTCACCCCTAATCACCGCTCCTTCAATTTTGTATGGTGGTGTTCGGGTCAATTTACGTGCACCTCAATCATTCCATCAGATACCTACCAGCTTCTAGCGCCACAATTAGATACCATTGTATCGTATGTCCTTAGTAAGCAGTGGCGGAGCCATTAGCATACTTTGGCCGAAAAATTACAATGTTTAGCTAGATCATTTTTTTTAATGTATATACAGTCAAACTTCTTTCAATAGCAGTCATCCTTTATAACAACATTTCACTATAACGGTCAAGTTTACTTTCGAGTCGATTTTCATGTCGTCTTATTATTGCATGTTCTCTAATAACAGTATTTCGGTATAGAAATTAAAAAAATATCGGAATAAATGACATTGTTATAGAAATATATTATATGTTAAATTCTCTTGATTTTTTGTCTATTTACTTCTTCATATTTTGACTTCTCAGAGTGAAAATCTTGGATCCAACGTTGTAAATCCTCCTATGCTTTTGAATATCATAATTAAAAAATTTCTTTCTTCTAATTCTTTTTTTGTTTAATCATGCAGTTTTTAACACGGACAATAATCATTCAGTCATTCAAACTTACAACTTCACCACATACAAAAGTTGTGATTACTACAATGCCCTAAACAACGATACTATACAATGGTCATCAACAGATCCATCATCAACTTCAGTTTTTCCTGTTTCAATAGCAGTCCCACTTCTAAAAATTGGAACTACTTATTTTTTCTCTGGAGATTACGACGGCGAACAATGCCAAAACGGTCAGAATTTTAAAATAAACGTGACGTATGGTCAAGGACTACCTCGGAGCCTCAGGGATCCGTCCGACGACGATTCAGAGGCTCCGATGAGTCCGATTTCCGGCGACGATGAATCGATACCGGATACAATAGTTCCTGCTTCTTTTGATCATCCACGTGAAGTGAGTGATGATAGTCCTGAACCTTCAAATTCTGTATCTCTATCAACATTTTCTAAGTTTTTTGGTACTCAATTGAATTGGATTTTTGCTGTAGTTGGTTTAGCTTTTAGTATTTGTTGATTATAGGAATTTTAATTTTTTTTTTTTTTTTTTTTTTTTTTTTTTTTTTTTTTTTTTTTTGTATTTACCCTTCAATTCATACCTGTAGTACATAGAGTAGACGTTTTGGCGTTATACTATTGATCGTATAATATCACCATTTATTTCTTTTAATTGTTAGCTCTCTGTTCTTTCTCCCTTTGTTTTTTTTTCTTTTTCAATTTACTACACTTGGGAGTTTTTTGGTTTGTGACACAATTGTGAATGTATTCAAATTCAAAGATTATTTATGTAGTGAATAATATTTATGATTTTGTTATATAATGAATAATAATATTAGTATATGTATTCTTATATTTTATCTCACATAAAATAATCGCACACTTTTGTGGTAGAAATTGCACGGGGCGTCCTATTTGGTTGCCCCTATTTAACTTCTACCCATGTTTTTAAAATTATTTAACTTATACCCTAATTTTTACAACTTCAGGCGCCGCCTTCCTAATACCTGTGCAAAACTTCAGCTTATTTAGTGCTGAAATTTTTACAAATTAACTAAACAACTCCAGCATCTTCTGCTGAAGTTTTTGAAAAAAGCTTTATGACAAAACTAATTAATCCAGGACAAAACTTCAACTTATTAGTGCTGAAGTTTTTACAAATGAACTAAATAACTTCAGCATCTTCTGCTGAAGTTTTTGAAAAAGCTTTATGACAAAACTAATTAATCCGGGATAAAACTTCAGCTTATTTAGTGCTGAAGTTTTTAGAAATGACTTAAATAACTTCAGCATCTTCTGCTGAAGTTTTTGAAAAAGCTTTATGACAAAACTAATTAATCCAGGACAAAACTTCAGTTTATTTAGTGCTGAAGTTTTTACAAATGAACTAAATAACTTCAGCATCTTCTGCTGAAATTTTTGAAAAAACCTAGAATGCTGAAGTTTGTCTAATTGCCTTTGCTACTTCAGGCCCGTATACCTGAAGTTTATGTGAAAAGTGGGTATGCTTGTAATTTTTTTTTGCAAAACGGATATAAGTTAAAACGTGACCCAAAAAACGGATATAGATGCAAAAGTATAACTAATGCGAGTTTTAGCAACATGGAATTTACAATCGGATGGTACACTGATTGGTTTTTCCCATACAACTAATCAAATATTGTAGCTTATGCCAAATTTTATGTGATGATTATTTTGGCCATTGAGGTAAATATGTAACAGTCCAGCCCATTAGTATATTGTCTATTTTGGGTTTAGATTCGCACAGTCTTAAAATACATCACTAGAATTTAAGACATATTTATTTATATATTCAATATTCCTTTTGCATTATATTAATGTGAAATTTGCCTAGAGTATCATCGAAACAAACACCCGTTGTAATTTAACAGATAAAAAGGGGAATGCAGAAAGCCAGAAAGAATTCTTACATAGTTTTATTTTGGTTCTTGTCTGTTTTTTCTTTTAGTAATATTTATAGTTTATTTACTACATTTGATAAGTGAAGTTAGTTGGTCATAAAATTGGTTCAATGATAGCCAAAATAGTCAAAGGAGAACAAATGCATGTGAAAAGGTTGGGTAATAAGTCCCACCTGAATAATTGGTTCAATGATTGCAAAACTAGTCTCTCTTGGTTTTTTGTTGGAAATTTTTTATTGATTAAATAACGACCTTAATTTTCGAAAAGATAAAAAAAAATAAAAAAGGATATTCTAGTTTTTAAAGTATGATGGTCAAAGCATACGATTCGTAAATAATTCTTATTGTCGTTCTGTCAGATTGTCATAAATAGAAGAATAAAATACATCGTTTTTCTTTTCTTCCAAGCGATACCCAATCAATTAACTTTATGGAGAAATTTTCTTAAGAAAATATCCTTTTCTTAAAACCTAGATGTTGAATCTAAAAATAGCACGGATTAGTCAGTTTTCGGACTGGTCATTCAAAAATAGTCAGCGTTTGCAAAGTCATTGAAAAATAATCACTGTTTTGCTGCAACACGGAAAGTTCCAGCATAATATACTGGAGATCGGTGCACCTGTGTATGAACTTCCAGCATATTATGCTGGAACTCCAACACACAGAAAGTTCCATTATAATATACTGGAGATTGGAGCACTGGTTCTCCAATCTCCAATATATTATGTTGGACCGGTATATTATACTGGAACTCCGGTATATTATACCGGAATATTTTTTCGGATTTAGAACAGTGTTTTCGTTCAGATTTATCTTTACATGAAAAGTGACTAAATTTCGATTACTTTTAAAAATATGGTTTTTTTGAATGATCACTTGTAAATCTGTCTATTTTTGAATTTCTCCCTATTGAATGTGACTTTGTGAATTAACTTTTTGGTCTCGTCGTATCTTACCACATAGTGAAGATGGGCCAACATTTATGCACACTTGTAAGGGAAATTTTCATTCATATACTATATAGGAAACCTTATTACCAAAAATGTTCATAAGAAGATGAATGGCCTGATTTTGCATGCATATACTGGGAAAGGATAGTAAGTAGCCAAAACAAATCTTCTTGAAAAGCTTCAAACCATTTGGAGACAAAATCTCTTTAATTTGGCTAAGAATGTTAGGGTCACATAATGTGTGGAATCTAAGCACCCCATAATCAATATTATGGGGTGCGAAAAAATGTCAATTCTACACAAATAATAAATAATCTGACATTAATAAAATGCCTAGAAAACATAGATTCATCTACAATTTATCTACAAAATAACTACAAAGAAACTATAGAATATCTACAATTTTACACATACTATGCAAAAGACGGCAACAAATATCTAAAATTCTGCCGGAATAGTTATTTGTATCTTTAAGACTACAAGTAATCTACAAAATAACTACAAAGAAACTATAGAATATCTACAATTTTACACATACTATGCAAAAGACGGCAACAAATATCTAAAATTCTGCCGGAATAGTTATTTGTATCTTTAAGACTACAAGTAATCTACAAAATAACTACAAAGAAACTATAGAATATCTACAATTTTACACATACTATGCAAAAGACGGCAACAAATATCTAAAATTCTGCCGGAATAGTTATTTGTATCTTTAAGACTACAAGTAATCTACAAAATAACTACAAAGAAACTACAAAATTTCTACAAATGTAAAAATAGATCAGTAAAACTACAATTAATCTTCAAAATGAAGACAACTCATCTACAATTCTCTAAAACACATATTACGCAGATTTTAAAAACCTAAAACAAACTAAATAACTAGAGACGAAATTACTAAATTTTTACCTCCACCAATGAATGTTTCCGAACATTTTTATGTATTTTTTTTTAATTTTTCTTCTTTTTAGGAGTTTTGAATTGGGAGACACCTTGGCTTTCTTTCCTGGTTTAAGAATAGGTACATCTTCTACAAAATTGTCATCTAACAATATACCTTTTCCTTTTCTTTTCACTTGTTTGACTGTCGTAGAAGATTCTCCAGCATCGACATCGTATTTTTGTTTGGTTATAGTTTCAACCCTGATTTGTCGCGGAGAAAGACTATGCGTCGTATCTACATTTGCATGGACAGATTTCCCAAGATTTTTCGGTGATTTTGGTGATAAAACACCCAAATCAAAAGAGGGTATATCAGTTTCTCTATCTTTTTTAGGACTATGTTTAGAAGGTTTGTTCTTCTTCATTGAGGAAATTTTAGCTGAAGTAAAATGGGTTTATCAACTTTGTTGAAGAAATGTCTTCAATTTTCACTGAATGTAGACAAAAAACTTTTGAATTGATCTTTAATGGTGGGTTAACGGATGTTTGTGTGGTTTTAGAAGAGGAAAAAGAGGTAAAAGGAACGTGTGTTTGAGTAAAACGTGTGTGAGGGCGAGGGATTAGGAGAGAAAAACGTGGGAGAGGTGGGATATACGGTACCTTTAATTAAGGAGGTAAATACGTTGCATTAATTATACCATTAAAATACATTATGGTATAGAATTAATAATTAAGTATATTAAATGTAATTAAATCAAACCTTAAACATTAAGGGTAATAAGGTTTCCTATATGGTATAGGAATGTAAAAAATAGTAGTTGTAATTTAGAGACGAAGATATAATAAAAATCACGAGTGACAAAGATTTAAACTTGAGCTTAGAAATAAGAAGAATTATCGGTCGGAACATCGGATAAGTGCAAATTTAACGAAGTCATGCATTTGATCATGCATTTAATTTTTAAAATTGTTATACTTCTTTTGTTTTGTTTTTGTTGGGATCAATTGTATCCCACTAGAGCGAAATGAATACAGAGGCCTAATGTACCACAATAATTGATTTAAGCTTAGTTTTTTTTCCATCTCGGAGTAGGGAGAGGGAGAGGGAAAAGAAATATTGCTAGGTTACTGATGGCATTTGAATTTTCCATAAGACAAAAATCTTTTATTGATATCACAAATGAATTTGAAAATAATAATATTACGTATCCCACTTGGGTAGGTGTAACTAATCTTTAGAGTGATTTTGGCACAAAATAGCACATGCTAGCCAATTTTCGGACTGATAATTGAAAAATAGCCAGTGTTTGCAAAGTTATTGAAAGATATCCACTATTTTGTTGTAACACGGAAAGTTTCAGTATAATATACTAAATTTTGGTGCACCCGGGTATGAACTTCTAGCATATTATGCTTGAACTCCAACACACAGAAAGTTTCATTATAATATACCGGAGATTGGAGCACTTGTGTATGAACTTCCAGCGTATTATGCTGGAATATTTTTCGGATTTTGAACAATATTTTCGTTCAAATTTATCTTTACATGAAAAGTAGTTAAATTTCGATTACTTTTGAAGTTGTGGTTATTTTTCAATTACCACTTATAAATCTTGCTATTTTTAAATTTCACCCAAAACAAGAGGCTAGGAAGACTAACAAGCCCAATAGAAGACAAATTGGGCTTTCATTATTCAATGGGGTGACAATATCCTATTTCGATAGGGGAATTTGGCATGGCATGACAACTAGGTCCGACAATTGGTATAAAAAAGCCAAAGTTTTAAGATTTTGCATATGGTAACCTAAAGTTATTCTCTATCTTCTAGTGGTTCAACCACCATTCTAAAAATAAGACTCATCAAAATTATTTTCATTAAAAATAGCAAAAAATATTTAAAATCCCCTTTCTCTTCTCGCATAGCAACCATCATCCTACAAATTAGGTTCCATTTCCTTCAATAGTATCGAAAAATCTTTCAAATATTTTTTAATTATTTTTCTAATTTTTTATCTGTATATCCAAATATATGTAGCACATTAATAATTATATTATTTGTATATCATCGTGTATAACATATTAATAATGTGTATATCGGCAAAATATATTAAATTTTTATTTTCCTTCTTTGTATAACACATTCCAGATTGAAAACTGAAGTTTAAGACCACTCCACATGTGTATCTTCTATTGTATCCCGTGTATATTTCTATATACATCAGTGATATCTCATGTATATCATATGTATCTGTGTATATCCATAAAAATTTGTGTTATATATACGATATATATGCACGGGGGTCCATAAACAAATTTTTTTGTATACACGATATACAAACTGATATACACAGACGTCCTTGTTTGTGATATACACTGATGACACGATATACAACGTGATGTACACATGTCGCAGTTGGATTTTCAGGTTTATTTTTTTACTTGAAACCATTTTAAATCACTTTTAATCTTGCTCAAATTTTGTATATAGCCTCGTTTAGGTATTTTCAACCAATGTCAACTACACTCACTTGTTCAATCCAACCAAAAAAAAAAGAAAAAGAAAAACAAAGTTGAATTATATTTTTTTTCTTAGTTTTTGCTTCTGATTTTCTCTGGCGTGAGATCAACCTTACCTTTTCCTCCCACTGATTTTTTTGTATAATTTGGAAGAATTTTTGCTAAACTACGAAAGCGAAAGAGAATAGATAGAAGAAGAAATACAAGGAGAGAAAGGGGGAGGGAAGACAAAATAAGCGAGAGGGAGAATATATAATAGAGTAATTTTTTTAAGATTTGGCTATATAATACCAATTATTTGGGGCTATCTTTGCCAAACCTAATGTAAAGCTAAAAATTGCCAAATCCTATTGTGTGTTGTTATAGGATACCAATTTTTCTTTCGATAGACTTTATATGTCTCGAAATATAGTAAGGATTTGTTTGGAAAATGTACTATATTTTGTTTAAAACCACTTTGTTTAAAGGCCTAGACAGTCTACAATCTACAATGCGATATTTTTGTTCATTACACACTCTTTTTTATCCAAATATGTTAAGTTTTTTCAGCATTCAATATTTTTTAATTACGGCTTAGTTTATATCAAATAAGTAAATATATTCTTTTATTATGAAGAAAAATATTTTATTTATAAATTTATGAATGACCTCTATAAGTTTTTATATCCTACATTGATCTCCACACATAAAATAAACTATCAATACCTTTATTTATAATAGTATGAAACCTATTTCAACTAGAAATAAGAAAGCTTATTCCTATATTAATTATGACTATAAATCTTATTTAGACATGAATTAAATAAACCCAATCCTAAATAACCAAGGTTTCCTACTACAACTTTGAATTAGTTTTTCAACATATTATTTCATTCCTTATGTTTGACCAAAAAATGATAATCTTTGGTTAAACTAATTAATCCATTATTAAAAAGAGTTAATCCTAGTTAAAGCTAATAAATCTCAGATCTGGGATCGACAGAGTGAAAAACGTGAGCAACAATGGAATGGAATTAGAGCGTTCGCAATACATGTGTCAAAATATGATAATCTGCGAGAAGCCTCAAGTATTAAATAATATTAAATGGCAATAAATGTAAATAAGGAGGAAGATTCTCTTAATATTGAATAAGGTGAATGACTCCTTTCTATGACAATGGTGAATGACAAGAATACAAGAGAATATTGTGCACCTTCTCAGATATAGTGAAAATGACAATAGACAATGCAAAAAAGGTCGAGTCTCTTCAGAAAGTGGTTCTTTGCATTTATCTAGAGAGCTTGTCTTTTTAAAAGAGTTCTTATCATATAGAATATTACTTGTCTTTTCCCTCATATTTCCTTCTATTTATATGGGATATTCCCAAAGAACCCTAAAGTACAATCAGAGAGAATATCGACAGAATATTCCCTTTGAGGACACCAGTACGAAACTAGTCGTTAGTCCTACTTCGCTGCTCGACCTCGACAACGTTTGATCGCTTGGATGCTCGGTTCATTTGCTCGTTGGTCGGCCTCGACCACACCACTCGTAGTGGTTCACAAATTGTTCGTAACGTCCTTCTATGCATGACTTAATCCTCAATCTGATTTACCCATACAGTTAGTCCCTCCGCTTATCGAGGTCATCTTTTGGTCGACCTTGTTGAGCAGACTTCACCGGGGAAATTCAGATGGAGGGAATCGAGTGGGAAGGATCCCACACGAGATGGTAATGTGGCATTTGAAGAACCACAGCTCATTATGACGTCAGATTGGAGTGACATCACATTCGCACGCGTCATCATTACGCGCCTTCCCGATGCGACGCATCGCTTTCCGTGCCCCTGTCATTTTGAATCCCGTGCACCTAACGGTTGGTGTTCTCAGTTTGGGTGTTTGTTCTCTATAAATAAGAGTAGAGAGCCCTCTGAGTAATCCTTTCCATTTTCCAGCTTCTGAGCCTTTACTCTTTTCTCTTTTCTCTTTTCTCTTTTCTCTTTTCTTCTCCTTCTTGTGTTCTTGCTCTAACCATCTTCATCTTCGCACCTTCTGGTTCGAGTGACCCTTGTCGTTTCTGCCTCTTTTCGAGTTTGTATCTTCAACATTTACGATCAACCAAAGATGGTGAACAACTCTCATGCTTCTGGTGTCGCACCCGAACCAACACCACTATCAGTGAGGATGCCTCATCATAAATATGATGTTGTTGTCATTGCTGAGGACGATAGCTTTCCCACCGTGGAGGAAATCATTCCTCGCAATGATAATGTTAGGCCGAATTTCTCGAAATTAGCTACAGAGGAACCTGAACTCGTACAATCTGAACTGGACGCAGCCGCCTTGGCCAACCTTAGGGCTAAATACAACATCCCAACCTATATTGACTTGGTCCCAGCTGGTAGTGACGTAGTCCATATCCACCGCCCTGGGTACTGCACCTTTTACGCGAACCCATTCTGAGTGGGCTATTCTCTTTCTCTTCCCCCGCTAGTGGAGGAATTCTGCCGATATTACAACATCTGCCAGCCCATCATCTCTCTCCGAACATTGTCAAGCTTTTCCTGATATTGATAAAGTACGCGGAGTTGGCCAACCGCGAGGTTTCTATTCGCCACCTATTACACCTCTTCGCGCCGAGCTTCCTTAGAGGTTCGATGTTGCATCTTCTCCATCGTGGAAGAAAATTATTGGTCATGAAGATGGATGATAGGGCCAATATCTATTTTTGATTCCACGTTTTCTATGTCAAGACCGAGCACGTGGTGGCAAACCCCAGCAGATTCCTTGAAATGTGAATTTTTGCGTGTAAGTGTCCCTATTAGCTGATTGCTCATTTCACTTTATTTTGTCGACGACCTAACCACTCATTTTATTCTCTCTTGCAGCCGAGAACGAGCCTCTTACGTTGGTCGCTAACATTCAGACTGGGTGAGCCATGTTTTACTCCACACGATGGGGATCTGCAAGTAGTCGTCATTCCATAAGAAGTTCGATCATAAACCTTCTGCGACTGGTAAGTCATTCGTTTAAACCCTCTGTTGTTTATGTATTCATGTCGTTTTCTTTCTCTCATTTCCTTAGTTTAACCTTTCTTCATTGTCAGGTTGAAAGACTTCAAAGAAGGTGAAGGCTCTTACCCCACCTTCCGTCAGTCGGGTGCCTCTACGTGGTCGCTTCTTGCTGCGACCGCGGGCGAGCTTGTACAGATTGCTGCTCCTTCCCAGTCCTCGGTCCTGCATAGACCTAGCCGACGAGCAGCGGCCCCATCGGCGGAGACTTCAACTTCCCCAATATTGCACTTGGTAGACGAGTTATCGCCGAGCGGGGAGGAAACAGTTCCGTAGAAAAGGCGGAGAATAGAGGTTGTCGGCGAAATAGTAAGGACTGAAGAGTCAACAGGGGGTGATCCTGAGCCGTCCATGGCTGCCTCCGAGGGCATCGTGGCTTTAGTCATTGAGACTTTTCCTCCTTCGGAAGATGTAGAAGTTGCTCCCTTGCCCGAGATTGTCGTGAAAGGAAGAGGACGAGCATATGCAGCAAAGGTCATTTCATCGAATGATCCATCACCATCAGGGCAAGTCAACGTCCCTTCCTCTGTCGATTATAGGGTAAATGGGTGGTCGTAGATGGTTATGAGTTTGGCTCTGACATCGACCCCGAAAAGGTTCGGATGTACAATGAGGAGTTTACTCGGGTAGAAGTGAGGACGCAGGGGACTACCCCCAACATAGTCATTCCCCTTGACCTAGATTTATTAAAGCATACAGAGAGCGTAGTCCCTTCTTTGGGTCCCCTCTGTTTTAGCGCCGAGGACAGGACTTTAAAAGTATTCTACGATGCCGCTCTGTCGTTGGGCATATTCGGAATGGCTTTGCGGATAAGTTTTCAAGTTGTTGCTCTTTACGTCCTCTCTCTTTTCCTTTTTCTTAACTAACTTCTTTTTTCTATTCTTTCTTTACCAGACCCTCATTCTGGAGATTGAGTGCGCCCACCGGGAAAAGAAGAGGAGGGCTATTTTCAAGAGGATGGATTCGAAGTACCACGAGTACCGTGCCAAGCATCGTGAGATATGCCTTCGATTTGGCGTGGATGGTAACTTCCAATCTCTCAGGGACGAGCTGAAGAAGCAGGACGATGAACTCATGAGGGTCATCGACAAATGCAGCGATCTTGAAGGATTGTTGAGAGTCAAGGAGGACGAGCTTGAGGTGAGTAGGGGGGTCGAGGCTGAGTGTGACGATCTCCAAGCTCAAGTAGTATCCCTGCGGGCCGAACTTGAGCAGGGTTCGACCAGGTCCAATAAGTTGAGCGATGAGCTTATTGAGAAGACAACAGAGTTGGAGAGAGATGAGGAAGTCATGATGGCGTCTTTGGCAAGGGTGCCGGCGTTGGAGGAGGTCATTCACATCCTTCGGTCTGAATGGGCGAGTGAAGCGGAGGCGATCGTGCTCAGGGAGGTCAGGATCGATGAGCGGATCGACGGGCTCGAGGGAGAGGTTTCAAATTTGAATGATCAGGTCGCCGCTCTTGAGGCCGAAAGGGCGCAGCTATTGGCTCGACCGTCTTCCTCTCACAATTCCCCTTATCCCAATGTCATACGGGATTCTTACGAGAACTGGATCCATGTCGAGGCCCAACTAGATATATTTAGGGACTTGATTGCAGCATGAAGAGTTACTGAGGCTGAGTTTGAGGGTGCTCGTGCCAAGGCGCGTGAAGCTCAAGTTGCATGTGGTTATGATCTTGCCACGTCAGGGGCAGACAATAGCGAGGATGAGTTGGACAGGATCGAGCAGGGTGCTTGGTATGACGACGAGTACTTGGATGGCGAAGATGACGATGGGGACGATGATGAGGGTGATGCTGAGTAACACTTGTAATTTGTTTTGTTTTTGTGGGCGTCTTTCTGGCCCTTGTAAGATACTTTTTGAATTGAAATGTTATTTTTGTTGTACGTTTCTGAATCTTTACTTTTTCTTTGAATATTTTCTTCAAGTGATTGGTTTAATTAAAAGAACTGTGTCGGTATGTGCTAGCTCGAACATGGTCGAGTATATCTTTGATTGAATTCGGGTGACGTCCCACGTCCCTATAATTAACTCAAACGATGTTAACTATAAATCAAACTCGAGCTAGGTCGAGTGTAAGTTGAGTTCGAGTAAGGTCGAATATTACTCTTAATTTATTTGAACGAGGTCGAATGTGCGTTAATTCGAGCGAGGTCGAATGTTACTCTTAATTAGTTCGAACGAGGTCGAATGTGAGTTAATTTGAGTAAGGTCGAATATTACTCTTAATTAATTCGAACAAGGTCGAATGTGAGGTAATTCAAGCGAGGTCAAACGTGAGTTAATTCAAGCGAGGTTGAATGTTACTCTTAATTAATTCGAACGAGGTAGAATGTGAGTTAATTCGAGCGAGGTCTAATGTGAGTTAATTCGAGCGAGGTCGAATATTACTCTTAATTAATTCAAACGAGGTCGAATGTGAGTTAATTCGAGCGAGGTCGAATGTGAGTTAATTCGAACGAGGTCCAATGTTACTTTTAACTAATTCGAACAGGGTCGAATGTGAGTTAATTAGAGCGAGGTCGAATGTGAGTTAATTGGAGCGAGGTCGAATGTGAGTTAATTCGAGCGAGGTCGAATGTGAGTTAATTCGAGCGAGGTCGAATGTGAGTGCCTTGACTGTTGCAATGTTAAACTTGGTGGAGGCAGACGAACATCATGTATTTGCATACTTTGCTTGCATATATGTATACTGGAGAAGTTTACATGTTTTTGTTTTCCGGGCTGGTATTCCAATCCCTATCTATCTAGTCCCTTCATTGGTCGACCTGGAGAAATATTTGAGGGGTCGGGCAATGAACTTGTGCTTAACTTTGAAATATTATCTTCTTCGCCTCATTAAAAACCTCCCCAAGAAAACTCAATTGGAACAAAACTCAGGTGAGGAAAAAGAGTACGGCTCGGAGGACATCTTTCCTTAGAAGTTGAAGTACTTGAGGTGGGCGATATTACAGTTGTTTGGTAGTAGTTTTCCTTCCATCATTTAAAGTTGGAACGACCCTTTGCTTGATGCCGTCGTAATTTTGTATGGGTCGTACCAATTAGTCCCCAGCTTTCCTTACTGTGGATCCTTGCTTGCCTGTGTTTTGGCTTTGAGTACGTAGTCCTCGACTTTAAGCGGTCTGACCTTGGATTTTTTGTTATAGTGTCGCTCTGTTTGTTGTTTATGGGAAACCATCCTTACGTAATCCATGTTTGTTCGCTCTTCGGCCTCATCGAGGTCTTGCCTCCTGCTCTCGTCGTTGCTCGACCCGCTCTTGTGTGAGTACCTTAGACTTAGTTCTCCGACCTCGACTAATATTACTGCATCAGTCCCATAGACTAGTACGGTGTTTCCCATGTGCTTGTTTTTGGCGTTGTGCGGTATGCCTATAGCACTTTCGGCAACAACTACGGCCACGGTCCCTCGGCGTTCTCGAGTTTCTTCTTCAGAATATTCAATATTGACTTGTTGGAAGACTCCGCTTGCCCGTTGCCCGCAGGGTGGTATGGCGTGGAGAGTATTCTTTTGATGTGCCATTCCTCGAAGAACTCGATGATCTTTTTTCCGGTGAACTGAGGTCCGTTGTCACAATTAATTTCTTTGAGAAGGCTAAAGCGGCACACGATATTCCTCCATATTAAAGCAATCACTTCTTGTTCGCGTATTTGGGCGAATGCACTTGCTTCCACCCACTTAGAAAAATAGTCAGTTAAAACTAAAAGGAATCGTACATTACCTCATCCTACTAGGAGGGGTCCGACGATGTCCATCCCCTATTTGATGAAAGGCCAAGGCGAGGTGACTGATTGGAAGTTCACCTGCTTGGTGGATCATGGGGGCGTATCTTTGGCATTGTTTGCATTTTTTTATGAAGTCGGCGGCCTCTTTTTTATGGTGGGCCAGTAGTAGCCTGCTCGTATGAGGCATCTGACTAGGGCTCGATTGCAGGTATGAGCTCCGCAGTGACCTTCATGGACTTCTTCTAGAATGCGTCGTGTTTGGTTTGGGCCTAAGCATTTCGCTAGGGGGCCGCCATACGTTCTTTTGTACATATCGTTATTGATGACGTTGTATTTGTCCGCCTACATTCGAAGCTTTTGGCTTTTTTTTATCGTCTGGAAGCACGCAGTCCTGCAAATATGTGATAATATGGTTGCTTTAGTCACAAGTTAGGTTTATAATTCGTACCTCAATTTAAACAATTGACGAGTGAAGGAGAGTGACCACGTTCCCTTCTTTAGTTATGCTTTTAGTGGTTGCCGCTAGTTTGGCAAGGCCATCTGCTTAGATATTTTATGCTCGAGGGATTTGTTCGAGCTGGCATTCATCGAACTCGGGTAACAACTTGCAGATCTCGGCCTGGTATTTTGCAGTATTTGCTCCTTGATTTGGAAAGTCCCTGTGACTTGATTGACAACGAGTTGAGAGACGCAGTGTAGGATGATTCACTTTGCTCCGTACTTGAGTGCCAACTTCAATCTTGCAATTACGGCCTCGTACTCTACCTCATTGTTAGTCATATCTGGGCATCTTATGTACTGGTGAATTATTTCGCCTGTTGGGACCTCGAGCACGAGTCCTAGTCCTGACCCAGACGCGTTAGAGGTGCCATCGGTATACAAAACCCATAGATCGTGTATTTTGGTAGAAGTACGGGCGGCTTCTTTTTCAACTTCAGGCGTTATTTCTGTGTTGAAGTCAGCGAGAACTTGCGACTTTATCGTCGTTCGCGGTTGATAGGTTATGTCATGCTCGCTCAATTCTATAGTCCACTTAGCTAATCTGCCCGACAGCTCGAGTTTGTGCAAAATACTCCTTAGAGGAAAGTTTATGACCACCGAATAGGGTGGCACTAGAAATAGGGTCTAAGCTTTCATGAATCTACAACCAAAGACAGGGCTAGCTTCTAGAGGTGGGGATACCTCGTTTCGGCATCGACCATAGTTTTTCTATTATAGTGTAAGACCCCGGAAAAATTTTGCTAAGCAATATAGGATTCGGGGTGCCAGGTAGACTAATTATAATATTTTATGTGCTTTAAATATGATGTAAATGAATGGGATGTGGTGAATAAGTGTATGAGTCATATAATAAGTAAGGTAGGGTCCAAGGAGAGGCCTAAGTCCAAGCCAAGTGAGAAAATTTCATAATAGGCTAAAATTCCAAAGGTACTTGCACTAGTCCACACTTTGAACGAGCATATCTAATTATATATAAGGTATTATGTGATGAATAACGTATCAGATGAAAGGTATTTGAGTCTAGTTTCCAACGCTTCAAACCGTTCGTCATTTCTCCATTCCTACACAAAATTATTATCAAATTACCAAAGGCTAGATTTGCGACCATTTTTGCAATCGCGAAACGACTATGCGGACCGCATTTGTGTCGCATAATGGGGCAGAATCGGGCAAAACCATTATGCTGTCGCATTTTGATTATGCTATATCATAGTTGATTATTCTGTCGATTATGCTATAGCATAATGATTATGTTGTCGATTATGCTATAGCATAATGATTATGCTGCCCACATGTGATTATGCTATAGCATAATTGACTTCGGGGGTCATTTTTTGAACTTTTCATATCCAAACCCACTTTGATAAATAAGCTTTGGGACTTTATTTGGGACTATTTTTACACTAAATCTAGAGAGAGGTGAGAGCATTTTAGAGAGAGAAAGAGGGAACCTAGCCTCCCAATTATCAATCTTGCACAAATCCTCGAGAATCAAGCTTGCTAATCTCTAGCTCACTATCATCCGGGTAAGTTCTACTTCCAAAAATTTCATGCAAGAAGTTAAGTGTTTAAATATATTGTGAGGGTTAGAAATAGGTCATTCATGTGGGACTAAGTTGTAGTATGTGCTATTAAAGAACTAATTTGGGTAGTTCATGTTAAAAATTGGGTGAAGGAAGAAGAGATTGCCATTTCTAAACCTTGTAGTCTATTTCACATGCTAGGTGTTTGATGAAATTCCTAAGAGAGTTATACCATGGGTAATCTTCCTAATTATTATTCGATTTTCGCTATCTCCTTATAGATTGTTATGGCTAGAGGTGTTGGTGTATTGTATAAACCTAAGGAAAAGCTCTTTGAGGTATGTATGGCTAACTTTAACCTTCGTAGAATCCTCTTGTTGGGTTCTAATATGTGGTATGCGCACCTTATGTGGGAATATGTGAAATAGTTGAAAACCATACGTGGAAAAATAATGAAAGGAGTATTATGAAATAATGTAACTGAATTGAGCAAATGTGGCAGTACCGTGTTCATGGAATTTTCTACTTGATAAATGTTGTGGGGCCTTGGGCCCAATTAAATGAGTTGTTAATATGAAATTGTATTCCTTGAAAGGATAATTCTTGTGATGTAATTGTTTTTGGTTACTGTTATGAAATATGATTGTCAGGGGGATCGGGTTACGCGCCGCAACACAAAGCAATAAGCTTCATGAGGTGTGAGGTAATAAGGGTGGCCGAGGTAATAAGGATGAAATGTGATCGATATCACTACTGAAATGAAAATCGATGAGCTCTTGAATATGATGATGTTGAAAGGGGAAAAGGAGAGATTGTGCATCTTGCTTGATTTTGGTTATTTCTTTCCACGTGCATTGATTGATTGGTTCTAGTACTGTCTCTTGGTTGTGTATTGTTTGATTTGTTCCGTGTTAATTGTATGAGTATGTGCAAAATTGGGTGTTCTAAATATATTGAGGCATGATGCCCTACTCTCTGACTGTCTAGCTGAAATTCATGTATTAGCTATTCAAAATTGTGGAAAGGTGATTTACTTTTGAATGTTTTGCCATGTGTAAGGTTGGTTAAGTACCCTAATGTGCCGGTATGAAAGATTGGTAGCGAACTCAAGTGTGTGAACATGATTAAGTTCTAAGAGCTGTAAAATGATATGATAAACAAGAATTGTGGTTGATTCAGTCATACCACACTGATTGTGGAAATGTCTTATTTTGACTCGTGTTTTGGGCAATAATCTGTTGTGACTTGATATCGTATGGGTTATTGGTTGTACTGAGATTGTGTCCTTATGATGAAATTCTCTGTGAATATGGTGTTGATGGAAAGGAAAAAGGGGAATCTGTGGAACTTGTGATTTTGATTGTTTCTGTTTATGTGCAATGCTTGTTGATTCTATTACCGTCTCTTATCTGTGTATTGCTGATATTACTTAGAGTAAAGTTTGTACATGCATACCAGTACAATCCAAATGTATTGACGTCTCTTTTGCCGGGGGCGCTACATTCTTATGATGATTGTAGGTGGTTCCATAGTAGGTAATTCAACCCAACGACTGTAATGCCTCCTCTCCATTCCGTCAGCTGCATTGGTGAGCCCCACTTCCTCTCGGAGCCATGTGTGGTTCATGCCACCTTCTTTTGAGTTTATTGTGTATTGTAAGGTATAGTCGGGGCCTTGTTGCCGAAATGTAATGTTATGTTTCTAGTATTCGTAGAGGCTCCGTAGACACAATGTGGGTAGTGTACATATGTATTTGGGTAAGTAAGGGTGAGGTTAGAAATCGTGATCCACGTTGGTAAATGTTGTATGTATTTTGCAAGTATTTGGTTTCATATGTTGGTAATGATAAAAAGTAGAAATGAATTCAAGTCGTAAGTTTATGCTTAAGTTATAAATGGATATTCCACATGAATAATGTATATTGAAATCACGGGGTAACGCGTGGGATAGGAAAGGCAAATCAGGTTCGCTTGACCGGGTTCATTCGGTTAGGCGCCGGTCTCGTCCCTCGATTTTGGGGCGTGACATATAGTTGATGGGAGATTGCGTACCTTTGTTTTCTCGGACCAAGACCGCACTTACTGCCACATCGGACACGACCAGGTAAATGAGGAGACGTTCCCCAGGTTCCGCTTTAGCAAGTAGTGGGGGTGAAGATATGTACGCCTTTAGTTCCTTCAAGGCGTCGACGCATTCAGAGTTCTATTGGAGTCTATTATCTTTCTTGAGTACGCTGAAAAAATTGTGGCACCTATCGGAGGACTGTGAGATTAACCTCGACAAGGCTGTTATACAGCCGGTCAGTTTTTGTACCTGCTTCTTACTGGTCAAGTTCTCCGGTATTCCTTCTATGGATTTGATTTGGTCGAGGTTGACCTTAATGCCTCGTTGTGATACTAAAAAGCCGAGGAACTTTCCTGAGGTTACGTCGAAAGCGCACTTTTCAGGGTTTAGTTTCATGCCATATCGTCTGAGTATGTCGAAGGCCTCTTTCAAGTGATCGATGTGATTCTCTTTCCTTTTTGACTTGACCAACGTATTGTCTATGTATATTTCAATGGTTTTGTCGAACTGGTCTTTGAACATTTTTGTCACCAGCCTCTGATACGTCGCTCCTACATTTTTCAATCCGAACGACATCACCCTGTAGCAGTACGTCCCTTGGTGGGTGATGAAAGTGGTATTTTCCTTGTCTTCTTCCTCCATGAGGATCTAGTTGTAGCCCGAGTAGGCGTCTAAGAAGCTTAGTAACTTGTGCCCGGCTGTTGCGTCGATGAGCTGGTCAATGTGGGGAAGTGAGAATGAGTCTTTCGGGCATGCTTTGTTCAGATCTGTGAAGTCCACACACATCCGCCATTTCCCGTTCTTCTTTTTTACCATGACCACGTTGGCGACCCACTAGGGGTATTTTGATTCTTTGATAAAGCCATTTTCAAGCAATTTTTCGACCTCCTCGCGGACAACGTCATTTATTGCGGAATTGAATTTTCTAACTTATCATACTGAGGGTAAAATGGGTCGACATTCAATTTTTCTGTCGCTATATCTTTAGGGATGCCCGACATATTTGCATGGGAAAAAGCAAACACGTTTGCGTTGTTAGCTAAAAATTGGTGGAATTTACCTGGTTCTTAGAGTTTGTGGCCAATATAGGCCTTTTTGCTGTGGTCACAGTTGTCGAGTTGTATAGGGTCAAGATTCTCTACGGTTGATCCTGTGGCCTCTATGATTTCGGGGTCCTTGATGACGTCTTTCCCTCCGTCGCACATGACCTCGACCTTGTTAATTGCTATGCCTCTTCGGCTTTGCTCTTCAATTGCTGGGTGTAAGTGCAGTCTTGGGCGATGCGGTAGTATTCTTGGGCAGTACGTTGTTCCCCACAGATGTTGAATACTCCCCACGAGGTGGGAAGTTTGATGACTTGATACAAATCGGAGGCGGTGGATTTCATGGCGTGTATCTAAGGCCGAACTATGACGGTGTTTTACGCCGTATCTTGATCCATAATGTGGAATATGGTCTCCAAAGTGACACCGCCAGCCAGGAGGGGTAGCGTGATTTCTCCAAATGTACGCTCAACTACATTGTTGAAACCTGTCAGTGTAATGCAATGTGGCACTATCCTATCCTCGAGCTTCATTTGTGCGAGAACTCGAGGTGGATAATGCACGCGCCGCTCCGTCATCGACCATAATACGTTTTACATCAGTATCTAAAATACGTAAAGTAATAACAAGGGCATAATAATGAGTAAAGATCAAACCGTGGGTATCCGACTCGTCGAAGACGATACTCTCTTCGAGGTCGTCATACCGTTCATGAGTGATTGGCCGTTTCAGCTTGTGGGTGGTCGTGAATTTTACACTGTTGATTGATGCATTTTCGCCTCCTCCAATGATCATTTGGATGGTTAGATCCGGGGAGGGTGGTTTTCGCGGACCCTGGTGCTATTCGCGCCCTCGAGCAAAGTTCACCCTTCCTCGATCACTCAAAATTTCTTTCGAATGTCCTTGGTGAAACATGTTAACGACCTCTTGTCTTAGAGCGATGCAATATTCAATTTTGTGGCCCCGTTCCTGGTGGAATTTGCAGAGGGCATTTGACTTTCTAGTATTTGGGTGACCTCATCTTTTGCGGCCATTTCACTTTTTGGCCGAACTTCTCCAGGGCGTAAACTATCTCTTAGGGAGAAACACAGAAATTGTGAGCAGATAGTAGTGAAGGCATACCTCTTTCGTTTCAGTGAGTTCCTGTTTGTGTCCTAGATGGGCCATCACCGTGACAGGGAGACGATATGACGATGACTCTGACATATGGTTGGTGTCTTTCACGATTGGGGCGCAGGATTGCATGGTCCCTTCTGTTGTCATTTCTCCGATCTTTCCTCGATTCCATTTGGACCGAGGTCAACCGTTGAGTTGTCCCGTTGAGGTCGTCCTCGTCAGCTCGTACCTCGACGAAGTAGGCATTGTGTATCTCGTCCCAGGTGGTTGGGGGTATTTCATGAGTCGGCTTAGCAATTTTCTGGTTGCCCTCGAGCCGCTCCTGTTTAACCCGTTCTAGAAAGCCGCTACTGCCATCCCCTCTGATATATTTGGTGGAGTCATCCTCGCACAGTTGAATCGGGTGAGGAAATTTCTTAGTCCTTCGTCGGGTGACTGTTTAACGACAAATATGTCATTCACCCTCGTCTCTGCTTTCTTAGCCCCGGCATGGACAATGACAAACTTGTCGGTCATCTCCTCGAACGTCTCTATAGAGCGTGTAGGTAACTGCAGGTACCAAGTTAGTGCTCCCCCGGTAAGTGTTTCACCAAATCTTCACCAATATGGAAGACACTTGGCGAGGTCGTTGCCTTTTACTGCGGTGAAATAGTCGGTCACATGATTCTCAAGGTCCGTCGTACCATCGTATATTTTCAAGTATGGCGGCATTTTGAAGGTTTTAGGTATGGCGTGTGGTGCAGCTTCATCACTGTATGGTTGCTCAACGAACCGGTCGTCGTCCCTTTTTGGTAAGAGTTTTGGGGCGCCTGATATTTTGTCTACCCTTTCTTGATGCTCTTTCTTTAGGTCACATAGCATTTTGTTCTCGTTTTCAATCTCCTCCATCTTTCTCAAAATGGTTGTGAGGGTGTCATTACCTGCATCATTGACGTTGTGAGCAATACCTGTTACAGGGGGAGGGCCGTGTTGCTCGTATGTCGTTGGTGCGACGCAAACTCTTGCATCTTCTCTGTTCTTCCTTTGGGCGGGTTTGTTGAGGATGTTGGTCAGCGTGTTTATTAGACAAGCCTCGAGCAACTTTGTCACTACTAGCGGTGCTTCCTCCATTGTGGACGTAGAGGCCCCTTTACAGTTTGAGGTTATGATGTTGTCTTGAGGGAGGGGTGAGCCACTCCGCCTGGGAGAGGCATTTGGCATCATGTCCTCATTGCTTGTTCCAGTAACCTCGTTGATGATGTTTAGGAGGTTGGTAGTAAGACTGGCTACTGCTTTCATTCTTTCCTCTCCATTACCTGCCATGTTAAACTAGCACGCGAGAAAAGACAAGGTTTTGTGGTTTTTTTAGATCTAAAATAAACTAAGACTCTAACTACGAAATTCACGCAGACGGCGCCAAATTTTTTGACCAAAAAATGATAATCTTTGGTTAAGCTAATTAATCCATTATTAACAAGAGTTAATCCTAGTTAAAGCTAATAACTTCAGATATGGGATTGACAGTGTGAAAAACGTAAGCAATAATGGAATGGAATTAGAGCGTTGGCAATAAAAGTGTCAAAATATGATAACCTGCGAGAAGCCTCAAGTATTAAATAATATTAAATGGCAATAAATGTAAATAAGGAGTAAGATTCACCCAATATTGAATAAGGTGAATGACTCCTTTCTTTGACAACGATGAATGACAAGAATACAAGAGAATATTATGCACTTTCTCACATCTGGTGGAAATGACAATAGACAATGCAAAAAAGGTCGAACCTCTTCAGAAAGTGGTTCTTTGATTTTATCTAGAGAGCTTATCTTTTTTGAAGTGTTCTTATCATATAGAATATTACATGCCTTTTCCCTCATCTTTTATTCTATTTATATGGGATATTCCAAAGGAACCTGAAGTACAATCAAAGAGAATATTCGACAGAATATTCCCTCTGAGGACACCAGTACAAAACTAGTTGTTAGTCCTGCTTCGCTGCTCGACCTCGGCAATGTTTGGTCGCTTGGCTGCTCGGTTCATTTGCTCGTTGGTCGGCCTTGACCACACCACTCGTAGTGGTTCGCAAATTGTTTGTAACGTCCTTCTCTGCATGACTTAATCCTCAATTTGATTTTGACCAATACGCTTTATATATATGATTCTGAGGAGAGCCTTCTCCATTCCACTTCTTTGAGTTTTTCTTGTACACGAAAGGACTTGACTAATCCTTAATTATGTTTCAGAGGTCATGTTATTCATTCATTTCCATAACGAATATATCTCTTCAAAAGTTAATAAAATACTTGCATAGAAAAACAATGTTTGAATTAGGACATAAATTATATTTTCATTCGATTAAGTTAGAAATAGATCTTCAACGAGTGACATTGGACTTCTACAAATACTAAAATCTAAATACATATCAATTTTCATATGAGACATTAACACATATGCTAAAATCTAAATACATGTCAATGTTCATACGATACATTAACACGTCCTGGTGTACGTTCAAACAGTTTGAGCGATATGTAAAAGAAAAAAATCTAATGTGATGTGATGTGGTGAAGGTCACCTCCAAGTCAACTCAAGTGATACATTGAAGGTCACGAATATAGAGCAATTGATTAAGATGAAGAACTCGAATGGCAGCGAATAACATGGAACACGAGAAATTGTACGAGGGTCAACAATAACTTGAGACACATGTCTCAACTTGTAAATTGCACTTCGAAATCTCTTTTTCATTTTATTTTTTATTTTTATTGTTGGAAAGAATGAGAGTGAATAGTTAACCACTTGAAAATAAAAAGATAGACTAAGTAGGTGTTTGGACATAAAAATTGTAATTTTGAAAAAAAGTAATATTTGGAATTTGAAATTATGTTTGAACATACATTTCACTTGAAAAAATATTGCAGTTTTATGAGCGGGGAAAAAAGATTTTTCAGAAATTTTTGAATTTTCTAATTTTTTTCAAAAACTATCAAAATTCCATGGACAAACATATTTTTAATTGTTTTTATTTTTATTTTTATGGACAAACGTGGCCGAAGATTATATAAGGGAAGGGAATTTCTTCTTTTGCACGAAAGTGGAAAAGTTAATTAGCTATCCAATATACTGTAAACAAAATATATTAGGGGGGTCTCATAAAGTTCCAGTACAATACCTACATCAACCGATCTTCACAAGAAAAAACGAAAGAAAAATGGCGGACTCTTCTTCCTCTTCTATAGCGACGTCGTCTTGGGCATCTATGCTCACTGGAAAATCGGATGCTGAGATTGAGGAACTCCTTGATCGAATGCTTACAAGGCTCGCACTTTGCGATGACTCAAAACTACAAGACTTGCTCACCAAGCTTCTCCCTCTCTCCATTGCTTCACTTTCCTCGTCCGCCCCTCTCGTCCGCAACAAAGTAACTGCTCTTTCTCAAATTTCTCTTTCAATTTCTGTATATTAGGGGTAGAATTTTATAAAGTACTTAATAATTCGTGTGCATGATAGAAACTTTAGCTTTACTCAGTAGAATTAGGTCGGCAGAGGTGAAGGATGTCATGAAAAATACAAGGATTAGAAAAGCTCGTGGTTCAGATAGAAGCCTCATAGAGGTCTGGAAGTGTCTTGTAGTGATTGGAGTAGGATGGCATACCAAGCTATTTAATTCTATACTTAGAAGTGGTGGATGCCCGGCGAGTGGAAAACAAGTACCCTAATTCCAGGTTATAAAAAATGAAGGTGACATTCAAAGTTGTGCTTAACTATTGTGTCATTAAACTTATGAGGCATAAGATGAAATTATGGGAAAGAGCGATACAAAGCAGGCTATATTTTGCTAAGGAGATTGATGGAAATTTATGCGAGAGGAAGAAAGATTTGCATTTTGCACATTGTGTTTATTGACCTAGAAATGACATATTACAGAGTACCAAGAAAGGTCCTTTGGTGGGTGTTGGAGAAGAAATGAATTCATATTGAATATATAAATGTCGTGAAGGACATGTACAAAGGAGCCATCACTAGCGTGATAACAATGGTAGGAGACATAAAGGAGTTTCCCATAGTCGTCGATTTGCACCGGGATCAACATTAAGCCCGCACTTGTAATTACAACAATACAAGCTGAGATCCCATGGTTAATGCGAATTGCCGATGAATTTTGTGCTAATTGATAAAATCAGCGAGGATAAGTAGGAGTAAGACTGAATATATGCACTAAAAATTAGTCAATATAAAAAGAGTAAAATTAGATAGGATTGTAGTTCCTAAATGCAACCAATTTAGATTTCAGATATTTTGGCTCATTTTTCTAGGAGAATGGACCTATAGGTCATGAGTTCGAGTCGTGGAATCAGTCGTTGATGCTAGCATTAGGGTAGGCTGCCTACATTACACCCTCTTAAGGTGCGGCCCTTCCCCGGATCCTGCGTGAATGCGGGATGCATTGTGCATCGTGCTGCCCTTTTTATTCTAGGAGAATGCAATGTAGAATCAAAATCAGATGGTTGAGGTGCAGAAGTACTTCGGGGTTGTTACATGATAGAAAGATGCCTACCAAGTGAAAGTAAGTTCTATAGAACTATTACAAGACCAACAATGTTATATGTGAGAGAATGTTGGGCCGCTAAAGTTCAACATATCCACATGATGAGTGTCCCGGAGATGCAGATGCTAAGTTGTTATATAATATTAGAACTAACATTCATCGGAAGTTCAAGTAGCACATTTCTAGGATAGAATGAGAGAAACTTGCNAGAGATGCAGATACTAAGGTGGTTGTTATATAATATTAGAACTAACATTCATCGGAAGTTCAAGTAGCACATTTCTAGGATAGAATGAGAGAAACTTGCTTGAGGTGGTCTGCTCATGTTCTGCGGCAACATCTAGATGCAAGATGCAATGGTCTGTAGGAGTGAAAACCTGGTAAGGACGAGGTAGACCTAAAATCACATAGAAGAGAGTTGTCTTGAAGTACCTTTAATTTCTTGGGATCCCTGCAGACTTGACGAAAGATACGCCATAAGGTACATTGATCTATACGGGTGATACCTATTAGTTAAGAATATGTTTTAAATATGTGAGCACTTTTATTGTAGGTCCATTTCTTTCTAGAGATTTCAATTAGGAAATGTAGAACTTCTAATAATTTTCATTTGTATTTGCATAATATCGGCATGAGATGAGCCTACATAGAGTAACATGGTCAGTATAGATTCATATAGCGGACTCTAACTTGTTTGGGATTGAGGAGTAGTTGTTATTGCTGTTGTTATAATCATTCTCTTCCTTTTCAAGACTTATACCCAAATGGGTCTCTCGTTTTTCTCTGTTTATGATCGTTGGTTACATCATCAGCTGTTTTCTGTTTTCTGGGTCTCTGAATTTTATCTTTCCTTGATTCTTTGTTGCGCCATCAAGCTTTAATTTTTTTGTCACGTTGCAAGAGTATCAATCAATTAACTAGCCTCAATCGCAAACTAGAAGCTAGTTGGGATACTTTATTTTCATTCAGTTGTATTCGGGTTTATTTTTTCCAATAGTAGTAAAAAGAATATTTTTTCAGGGCTGAAGCAGTAAGCGTGTATAGTTTTGGCTGGTATTGTGAACTCTGGTTATTATTAGAACTTCACTATACAAGGGCAGCATGCTTCTAGCTTGGGATGATTCACGAGTCTTGCACTTCATGGCATG
>ML343491.1:0-27826 GCA_005239505.1 Nicotiana paniculata
TTATCCAACAAATCCTGCAACTGATCCTTCAACTCCTTCAACTCTGGCGGGGCCATACGATATAGCGGAGTCGAAATAGGCTGGGTGCCCTGAGCTAACTCAATACAAAAATCAATATCCCTGTCAGGTGGCATACCCGACATGTCAGCAGGGAATACCTCTGGAAACTCACGAACCACGGGCACAGACTCCAGGGAAGGAACCTCGGCGCTAGAATCACGAACATAGGCCAGATAGGCCAAACAANCCCTTCTCGACCATGCGCCGAGCCTTCATAGAAGAAATAACTCTACCAGAAGAATGACTAGGAGTCCCCCTCCACTCCAAATGAGGTACCCCTGGCAAGGCCAAGGTCACTGTCTTGGCATGACAGTCCAGAATAGCATAATAGGGGGATAACCATTCCATCCCTAATATAACATCAAAGTCAACCATATCAAGAAGCAAAAGATCAACCTGAGTCTCCAGACCACTAATAACTACTAGGCAAGCACGGTAGACTCAATCTACCACTATAGAATCACCCACCGGTGTAGACACATGCGCAGAAGTACTCAAGGAATCACGGGGCATACTCAAATAAGGGGCAAAATATGAAGACACATAGGAGAATGTAGAACCCAGATCAAATAACACCGAAGCCTCTCGGCTGTAAATTGAAACCGTACCTGTAATAACTGTATCAAAAGCCTCAGCATCAGGCCTGGTAGGAAAAACATAGCACCGGGGCTGAGCCCCTCCAACCTGAACATCTCTGGGTCGACCTACTGTGGCCTGACCTTTACCTCTCGTGGCATGTCCTCCACCTCTATGAGTCTGACCTCTATCTCTGGCACCCCGACCGCCACCCTTAGCTGGCTGAGAGGGTGGGGGTGCGCCTGATGCGGGAACCATGGCACGGGAACCCTGATACTGAGACCCACCAGAACCTCGGGGGAAAAACATGGAAATATGACCCAAACTACCGCAAGAATAACAAGGCCTCTGTTGATGTGGCTGCTGACTCTGGAACTGGCCCTGTCGACCTTGATAACCACCCTGGAAGCTCTGAAGCGGTGGTGCACTGATAGGTGCTGGTGGTGCACTAATAGGAGCTGGCGGTGCGCTGTGAGCTACCTGAAGTGCCAACTGATAGGGTCTAGGAGGATGACCTCTGCCGAAAGAATCCATGCCCCTAGATGAGGCTCCACTGGATCGACTGAAGTGACGGGGCCTCTTGTCAGCCCCCTGACCACCACCCTGTGACATAATCATCTCAATCCTCCTGGCCACATTGTCCGCATCCTGGAATGAAATATCAGTACCTGACTCCTTGGCCATCTAAAGACTGATGGGCTGAGCCAAACCCTCAATAAAACTCCTCACGCTCTCACAATCAGTGGGGAGTATCATAATAGCATGCCGATCTAGAGTGATGAACCTGATCTCGTACTGAGTGACAAACATAGATCCCTGCTAGAGGCGCTCAAACTGCCTCCGAAGATCCTCTCTGTGAGTAATTGGAAGGAACTTCCCCACGAATAACTCGGAGAACTGAGCCCAAGTCAATGGTGCAGACCCAGCTGGCCTGGTCAAGCAATAGTCTCTCCACCAAGTCTTGGCGGAACCCGAAAGACGAAAAGTAGCAAAATCAACTCCATTGGACTCTACTATGCCTATGTTCCGAAGAACCTCATGACAGCTGTCCAAATAATCCTGGGGATCCTCTGATGGTGCACCAGTAAATGTAGTAGTGAATAACTTGGTGAATCTATCTAATCTCCATAAAGCATCTGCTGACATAGCTGCTCCCTCAACTACCGGGACCACAATGCTCGGCTGAGCTACTCCGGCCGTCTGAGGTGCCGGAGTCTGGAACTGAGGATCTAGCTGCTCTGGCGTGCGAGTAGCAGGAGTCTGGGCCCCTCCCCCATCCTGAGAGACGGCTAGTGCAGTAGGAAGAAGACCGGCCTGAGCCACACTCTCCATGAGTCCCACTAAGCGGACTAGAGCGTCCTGAAGCACCCGGGTGGCAATGAACCCCTCTAGGACCTAAGCTGGTCCAACTGGAGCTGTTTGAGTAGGAACCTCACCGGCAAATCCTACCTGTGGGTCCTCTACTGGGGCTGCTGCTCTGGGCTGAGCCCTGCCCCTGCCTCGGCCTCTAGTACGGCCTCGGCCCCTCGTAGGAGCTACAACAGGAGAATCGGGCTGCTGATCGGTCGATGAGGAAGAACGCATTCTCGCCATCTGCGAGAGAATAGAATCGAAACTCAGTTAGCATTTAGAACTCAAATCGCACGACAGAAAAGAAGAAAAGTGAAGTCATTCCTAACTTTGCAGCCTCTGGAGGATAAGTACCGACGTCTCCGTACCGATCCCTCAGACTCTACCAAGTTTGTCCGTGAGTTGTGAGACCTAAGCAACCTAGGCTCTGATACCAACTTGTCACGACCCGAAATCATACCTTCAGGTTGTGATGGCGCCTAACGTTTCACCCGCTAGGCAAGCCAACGTGTTAACTGAATTGATTTATTAACAATTGAAAATAATAAACATTGACTAGATAATTGAGATAAAGCGCGGAAGCATTAACAAAATCTAAATAACAATAGCTGATAACGAAGACATCCCTTTAAGTACAAAACCCAGAAATGGAGTCACAACCTCACGAACCAGTCTAAGATTTAGCTAAAAACAACAGTTTGAAATAAAATGATATATCTGTATGGAAACACATAGATGACAGAATGAAAGATAGATAGTGACGCCGAGATCCACGAACGCCTACGGAACTACCTCGGTGTCATCTGGAATGGACTGAAGGACACTCCCCCTAACGATGTCCACTGGGTCCGGCTGCGTAATCTGCACAACATAAAGAAGTGCAGGTGTAGCATCAGTACAACTGACCCCATGTACTGAGCAAGTGCCGAGCCTAACCTCGACGAAGTAGTGATGAGGCTAGGACACGACAACAAATTGTACCTGTGTAGTTCAATAGTATAGCAGAAAATAAACAAGAATACAGTTACGGAGAAGAACATGATGGGGATAAGAGGGGCAACACTTGCTAAAACAGTAGAATCAAGTACTGACAGAAATGTAGAAGTAAAACAGGAAATAACAACCCAAAACAAGTAAGATAGACAGGAGAAGGCACGACATAACCCCTCGTGCATAGCCTCAAAATCACACGGCACAGAATGTCCCCTCGTGCATAAATGATAATGACTCAGTACAGAATGTCCCCTCGTGCATAAATGATAATGACTCAGTACAGAATGTCCCCTCGTGCATAAATAATAATCACTCGGCACGAAATATCCCCTCGTGCATAAATAATAATCATCAGCACAGAATGTTCCCTCGTGCATAAATAATAATCACTCGACACAGAATGTTCAAACAACAATTGATATGAAAGTTTAACAATACGACATTTCAAATGTACAAAAATAATCAACAAAATTCTATTGTCCCGGCAAGGGACTCAGCTATAACCAATCTCACTCAGAAGTACAATGTCAACAGTAAAATCCTCGACCGAACACATAATCAATAACTTTCCACGTCATGAATAACCTCAAGGTACCACTTCCAAGGTTCCCAATAATTCACAGCACAGAGAATATCGAAGAACCTTGAATAACTCATCAAAATTCGACTCACGGGCATGCTTGACCACAACATATAGGTACCCGTCACCTCATCTATACGTTGGACATGTATTACACATAGAAAATAAGACTCTATACCTGATCCCTCAAGCTAAGGTTAGGTCAAACACTTACCTCGGCTCCAAGAATGCAAGTCAAGCTTCAATCACGGCCTTTCCTATTGAATCCGACTCCGAAACGGTAATATCTAGACATAATTGACTTAATACCATCAATAATTAATCAATAACTCAGTCCCAAAGCCTAATTATACATTTCTCATAATTCTTCCAAAAATACCAAAATTCGACCCCGGGCCTGCTTGGTCCAAACTCGAGGTTCGGACCAAAACCCGATAACCCATTCTCCCACGAACCCGAATATACAATTTGTTTTGAAATCCGACCCAAAATGAGGTTGAATTCCCAAAATTTCCAAAAGCCCTAACTCTATCCAAAAACCCCAATTTCTACCTTTGATTTCATGTTTTTAGACCTAGAATCTAGTGATTGATGAAAGAAAATGAAAGAAATTAGAGTTAAGAACACTTACCTATGAAGCTATGGTGGAATTGTCTCCTAAGAATCGCCCAAGAAGAGTGGAGAAGAAGAAAATGGTGAAAGATATGAAAATCCCGTAATGGGTATTCTGTTTTTAAAAATTAAAATCACTGGGCGAAATTGGCTATCGCGATCGCGACAGGTGCCCTGCGATCGCGGAGAGTACTGGACATTAGACTTACGCGATCGCGAAGTGAAAGCTGCGATCGCAGAGAGACCGGACGCGGACCCACGCGATCGCGGACAAAAGATCGCGTTCCCACAGAACAAATTACCACCCCCAACCCCTAATACATCACGATCGCATGAATTTCTTCGCGATCGCGGAGAATGAAATCACTGAACACCCGAAACAGCCCAAAAGCCAGATTTTTCCAACTCCTTTGCACCCCGACACCTACCCGAAACTCACCCGAGCCCTCGGGGCTCAAAATCAAATATACACACGCCTTCAAAATCATCCTACGAACTTATTCAAGTAATTAGACCACTAAAATAACATCAAAAACAATGAATTAAACTCAAAAATCCATAGAATTTCCTCAAACTTCATAAACTATCAAATTTTCTAATTTTGATCTGAAACACGTCAAACCAAGTCTGTTTCTTACCAAATTTTACAGTTAACTCACATAACACATATTGAACTTGTTCCGGGCTCCGGAACCATAGTACGGGCTCGGTAACACAGATTTCACATCAACGTTCATTTTCAAAAGTCTTTATTATTTTCAGAAAATAAATTTATTTAAAAATTCATTTCTCGGACTTGGGATCAGAATTCGATTCCGGGTATACGCCCAGGTCCCATATTTTCCTACGGACCCTGCGGGACAATCAAATCATGGGTCCGGGTCCGTTTATCAAAAATGTTGACCAGAGTCAACTTTATTCAATTAATTATCATAAATTCAACTGTTTAACACATTTTCACATAAAGACTTCCCGGCTACGCACCCGGACTGCGCACGTACATCGAGGTGAGATTAACGGAGGCTTTCGGGACCTCAGAACATAGTTTTAGCTAAATTTACACATGATGACCTTTTGAGTCATCACAACTTCACAAAAGGTACACCTCTACTGTAAGTATCAATTGGTTCATCCAAAGTTCTTATAATCTTTGGAGTTTTTAAATTTTCAAAAATTCCTAAATTCAACTTCACGTAAAATTTAAAATTTTTATGGTCGAACACTTATTCCGAAAAAAGTAAAATATTTCCGGAACAATATATCAAAAGCACGTCCCAAAATAATTTATTTTGTATATTATATATAATATTTTAATAAATAAATAATTTTTCTGGATTTTTTTTTACTTTTTTCGGAATAAATGTTGATTTCGTATTTTAATAAAAAAATTCCGAAATAAATAATTTCTCCGTATTTTTTTTACCTTTTTCGGAATAAGTGTTGATTTTGTATTTTAATAAAATTTTTCGAAAAATAATTTTGGCATGCTGGATTGCTTAGGTGGATGGTCATATAAGCAAATCTAACCTAGCTGGACTGTCATGTCAGCTTCAATGGCAAGACTAACGATTTAAGAGGCATTTGTGGTCCAAAATATATATGGCAAGGATATTTTTGATACAAAAAATAAACGGAGGGCAATTTTGACATATTTCAAATAATTCAATGATCCTTTTGCCCTTTTCCATTCTTTCTTCATTGACTATACATAGTGAACCTTAGCTGGCGACTGCCACCATCAGTAATTAACTTGGATTATTTTATCTCATTTTGACACTACCTTTTCAAGTTTTATTCTTAGTCATTAGTAGTTGTTGCGGAATCCTACTCACTCGCCAAAATAAAAGTAAGCTTAAAACAAGACAAACAAATAACTACTTATATATTTCAATTATTTATAAGGAATGAAGTTATTCGGAACAACGAGAGAGTGACCCAGCGAAAAATAAAATGGGGGAAGACTTTGATGGTTCGAGCATAAAAAGCGGTGAGAAGCAGATGTCCTAGTAAGGAGGTATGAGAAGTTGGCCTTGGTGGCACCGAGGAGAAGTAAAGGCGGACCTAAGAAGTATTTGGACGAGGTGATTAGGTAGGACATAGTGCTGTTTCAGTTTATCGAGAACATAACCCTTGATAGGATGGTCTGGAGGTCGAACATTAGAGTAGAAAGTTAATAAGTAGTCGAGGACATTTCTTTTCTTATGTTAATAGCAAATAGAGAGAAGTTGTATTGATAGAAAAGTTTATTTTCTTATAATATTTAGACGAATTTAATTGGAGCGAACGACCTGAACAACAATAATTCATATAACTTGTTTAGAATGGACACACTTGATTGTTATTATAGTAGAATCAGATAATGTCTAATATATTTTACTATAATAAGATATGTTTTTATATTATTAGAATCTGGTCACGTACATTACACGTGTATTTCCTGTAAATTAATACTAATTTTTATTAATTACATATATTACTAAAACATCGTTTGTCTACAGTATAAAATAAAATTTAACGGGAAAAAAATGGAAGCTCAAAATTATGAAGTGACCTTATTTTTGTAACCTCGTAGTTAAACTCGAAATGATTGAATATCATCTGAATATGCGATAAAAAATTATATTTAGTTAAGTAAATATAATTTATAGTTACATTAATTTTGATGTTACGAGTACAAATAAGATAAACTTCAAAATAAGATTGATATTGATGGTTTTCCATGCCTTGAGCAATAAAACGGAAAAAGAATCATTCTTAAAGCGCAATACAAAAGGTTTCATGATGTCGTGCTATAATTTTATATGTCTTGACGTTATTTACCTTATTTTTTTGTTGTTTGAATGCTAATTTGTGCGACAATTGAGCTTAATAGAGTATTTTATGTGTAGGAATGCTTGAACATGAATTGAAGTTGTACGAAATGGTACCTCCAATCTACAAAATAGAGAAATAAAAGAAGACGTGCAAGACAATGAAACAGTGCAAGGCTTTGTTCAGGACACTGTCATTGGCGCCTCTGACAGTGCCTCGCGGAATAATGTTGGCGCCTCTGCCTCGCGGAGTAATGTTGGTGCCTCTGAGGCTCTGACAATGCCTGCATCGGCGATGTTTATTCGAGCCACTTTTATTTCCTCATTATGTTTGAACGTGTAGACCTCAACCCTATCTTATAAATACCTCATAAACTTAGTTTTTAGGGGAGAGATTGATTGGAGAGGCAGGGCGGCTATGGGAACACTTGGAAGCAATGAATCACAAAGAGTTTTTTCTTTCGTTCTTCCATAATCTGTATTTTAATGCTTTCAATTATTATCATGATTGTTAGTATACTTATGAGTAGCTAAACTTTCTCATCTAGGATTTGATGGAACCTATTGGACGATGAGTTCTTGTTATGTTTTGATATAATTTTGCCTTTGAATATCCCTACTTGCTCAATTACGTGCTTGTTGCTGTTGATTGAATGATCATCAATTGACTGTGCTTATTTATTATGTATTACTTGAGAAAGAGTGCATATTTAGGTTTTTGTCTAACGACGTCACTTCCAAGGTATATGAGAGATCAATACGGCGGGTTTAAAAGCGGGATTAGAGATAATAAAGCTTTGACGTGATCATAGTGAGAGGCGAAAAAGTGCGAGCTAATGTAATTCGAGAGAATATAACTAGTAAATTATTATAGTTGCTCGAGAGAGAATTACGATAAGTCGAGTACTCATGATCAGTGGAGAATACTTAGGCGAAATTGTAGGAGACGTAACAGGAAAGATTCCGACAGTTGGAGAAATTATAACTCTAGACTTTTCCACTCTTGTCTCCAACCCTTAGTATTCCTAGTCGTTAATCTACAACTTTAGTTTGTTAGTTAATTAGTTAGACATAAAAATCTTAATATTTATACTTAGGAATTGTTCGATCTTGTCTTTTTAGTGACATCGAACAATTATAGTGAAACCTTAGTTTTCTATGGGATTGAACTCCTGATTTTTAGGCTGTATTATATTTACGGCGAACGCTTACCCTTGTTATGACTAGAGTTTGACGTTATCGCTTCGTCTTGGCTTAGGTGGATTTTAGTTCATATATAACAGAAGTACACATAGGGTAAACCAAATAAAATTTAAAAAATTGAGCAGCTGTTACTAAACCTATCTAATCTGCTAACTTCATGGGAGACTTGGCACCCTAGAAGAATATTTTGGGTTTCTTTCCAAGCCGAACTGAACCAAATAGAATTAATTCGGTATTTCTGTATTTCGTACCCATCATTCTCATAAAATACTCCTAGAAAGAAATATATAAGTAATCATCTTCTAAAAATATATCTTAACTAAGAAAATCAAAGTGCTCATTAACATATTTTGTATACAATCATGTGTTATATATTGGGTGAAAAGGAGAAAGAATAATGGGTGCGTTTGATACGAAGGAAAATATTTTCTGAAAAATATTTTTCAATTTTTCATGTTTGGTTGGTTTAAGTGTTTTGAAAAATATTTTTCTTATGAACTCATTTTCCTCTAATTTGAGGAAATTTTTTTCTTATTAAGAGGGAAAACATTTTCCAAAATTCCTTCTCATCCTTCCCCACCCTATTCCCCACCTCAGCTACCCACGCTACACCCCCACACCCGCCCACCTAACCGCGCCCCACGCCTACTCACCCCATCCCCTTTCTCCAAAACGTTTTTTTTTCTTTTCAAATTTCTATTTTTTCGTTTTTCTGCACCTACCAGATCCCCTCCCCCACCCCATTGCCCCCCACCCCACTGCCCCCCACCCACCAACAAAAAAAAGTTTTTATTTTATTTTTTTTATTTTTTGTAATTTTAAATTTTTGTTTTTCGTTTATCTGCACCCCTCCCTCCCACGCGCCCCAGGATTTTTTTTTATATATTTTAAGTTTTAGCTTTTTCATCTTTCTGTTTGCAGGTTCGAAATTTTACAAGTTTCAAAGTTATGATTTCAGAGATTTATGTGTTTGGAAGTTTACGGGTTTAGAAATTATAAAGTTTACGGATTCGAAATTTCGTGATTTTGAAAGTTTAGCGGTTCAGAAGTTTATGAAATTTGTGGGTTCGGAAGGTTGTTGGTTCGGAAGTTTATGGCTTCATATTTATTATATCTAAAGTATATATGAATACTCTTGAAAAATTATTTCCCTTAATTTACGTACCAAACACCGGAGAATGAATAAAATTACTACTTGTTTTTCAAAAAAATCCACAAAAAACATTTTCAGTAATATCCAACACATCCAATATATCAAAAAATTTAAGCCCAATATCAAACAAAAACTATTTACAAAGTCCGTAAATCAATTTACCTTTACGTAGATCAATTTACGTCGAACAAAACTCTTAACTCTTGAATCCAATAATCTCAATTAGTATGTGCATGTGGCAAGAATGAGGAGAAATAGGGTACTCTTACTTTGGTGGCCTACTATTCAAGACCTGCGGCCCAATAAATTGAAACATTAGCCATATTAATTGGACATTTAAACTTTTTTTTAAATATTGTAGACTTCTGGTGCTTCGTAATTAGTGCTCATTAAACTACATAAATAATATATTGACCCCAATGTCTCTTCATTTGCTCTCGGGCTTGGTATTTGATCCAAAATCTAGATCTAGGTTTAAGCAATTAATTTTTTTAATAAAATACAGTTAATTTTAGTCAATATTAATATTTAAAAGATAGATTAACTGATTTTGTAGAGGGATGTCACATATACTATTTGAGTAGCAATAAATGGCAACAATAATGCTATAATCGATGATCCAAGAACAAAAAAGATAGCATTAAATGACAGTAAATAATAATGAATAGTATTTATGTAAATAAATGCATTTGAATCACCCGAAAATGGTGAGATTCGTTGATATTCCTTCTGACAAGGACATATGATGATAAGCCTTTGAATATTCGGATCCTCCTTGGATAGTGGGAGAAAAGATAGATAAAGATCTGAAGAAAAGGTGTATTTTGTATGTCAATGATAAAGTAAGAATCTTTAGAGAATGTCAATGTATTATTTTTTTACAATGAGTGTCCAATCCCCTCTTTAACTACATATCATTCTATTTATAAGGGTACATGAGCCACAAAATCCTAAATAGTATAACTGGGGAAGGATATTCGCTGGAATATTCTCTAGAGGGCCTTATTTTTAAAAATAGTCGTTACTGCTTCTCTGATGAGAATGCTCGTCCTCGTCTTCGTCCTCTGTTGAGTCATCTCGACCTCGTGACGTCGACCTAGATTAACTGAATCGATAGCACATGGTGACATGCGAAGGCTTTATTAATGTCGACTAGGCCCATGTTTAATTGTGATAATTTTTAGCTCATACCATTAGTCCCTCCGCTTGTTGAGGTCGTCCTCGTAGGGGAGTTCACTAAGTGGATATCAGCGGTCGTGGTCGTCGTGGAAAATAGGCGGCGTGGCTTTCCATGGACCGCATATTTCAAACTCCTAATTTTCATGGGTGACTTGCTGGAACCATCTGATCCAAGAAAAGAAGTGATGTCACAACGTCACTCGTTATGATGACGCCTATTCCCGAAGTGTTGCCTCGATTCACATGCAGCTTTTGATTGGCTCTGCGCTTTGATTCTTGTGTCAATCATGATGAACCATTTCGCGTTCGGTGCCTTCATCTCTATAAATGGGCTTATTTTACTAGAACCCAAAATTTACAAACTTTGGACTCTCTTTCGAATTTCCCTCCCTTGCTTTGTACCATTTTTTCATATATCCAGTTTCACTTTCTTCACTTTCTTCGTACGCCATAACCATGTCTAACACTTTTTCTGCTATGAATGATGATAGCAACCCCATCCCTTTGGCTGTTGTATTTCTTGATCACGGGGAAGATGCCGTCGCCACCGTTGAGGATGAAGATCTTCCTTCAATAAAGGAGATCATCCCTCGTAACCCCGATGATAGATCCAATTTTTAATAGCCGCCGGATGTGATGACTGGAAAATTTCAATCGTCGATGACGTCTAGGCGCTTGGCTGAATTCAAATCCAAGTTTGGCCTTGCTAACCTATAGAATTAATCCCCGTTGGTGATGACGAAGTGCACGTTCACCGTCCTGAGTATTGGCTCTCAATGCCTACCCATTCTCCATCGGCTACTCATTTTCCCTCCTCCCGTTGGTGGAGAGGTTTTGCCGCCATTACAATATTTGCTCAGCTCAGCTCGCTCCCTATGATTACAAGGTCAACAAGATGCTACCAAAGTTCGCCGAACTTGCCGGGGTCGAGGTCACGGTGCGACACTTGATGCATCTGTTCGTGCCTAGCTTCTATAGAGGGATGATGTTGAACCTTCGACATCGTCGAGGAAACTTTTGGCGGTGAAGATGGATGATAAAGGTAGTTAGCAGTTCTGGCTTGACTACTTCTTTGTCAAGACTGAGGCCGTGGTGGCTAATGTTAATGGTTTCCCTGAGTCTTGGAACCATACACGTAAGTGTTCGTGTTTTTTGCTTTTACTCATTTAAGTACTTTGTTCGTTCCAAGTTGGCAGAGTAATCCTCCTTTTCCTACAACCACTAGTCCTCCTCCTCCTCTTTTGACGGCACGTCTTGCTGACTGGGTTAAGTAGGTTCTCCCCTAAACCGTGGGGATTCGTAACTGGCCGAGCTTCTTTCAGAAGTTCAAGACGGCCCTCCCCTAAACCGTGGGGATTCGTAACTGGCCGAGCTTCTTTCAGAAGTTCAAGCCGGCCCTCCCCTCGACATGTAATCTCCTTTTTCTGGTTGTTAGCATATTCGTACTGGCTTGTGCCGTTGCACTCAATTCTTACGCTTTTTTCTAGGTTCATTCAAGGGATCTACAAGAAGGAACAAGGCTCCCGTGTCCTCGTTCAAGAGGAGAAGGGTCGCTATGCCTTACACCTCCACCCCTGTCTCAGCTGATGCGCCCGTTCCTCCCTTATTGAGGTTTCTCCACATGATGGGGACCTAAGTCCCCACAAAATGAAGGTTGTGGACGTAGAAGAGGGATTTCCCTTGACCGTCGATTCAGCAGAGGACAAATTCATTATTTAGGGGATGCCAACGATACACATTGGGGATGATGTTGGAGCGACCTCTGAGGCCCCACAACTAGAAGAGGCTAATGAGGGTGTGCTTTCACGTCCCGAGGAGGAGAAGGTTATGGAGGGGACGCCTGGTGGCATTTTTGTGCCTGTAGGGCAAGGGGATGCCTCTTCTTCCAGGTCGGCAGAAGATGCTTCTCCGACCGACGAGGATAAAGGCAAGAACATTATTGATGAAGATAATGAGTCGGGTTCCGACATGGACCCTGATGATCTTAGGATGATTGATGAGGGGCTCACTCATATCGAGGTGAGGATGGAGGGAGGTTCAAGGACCATCAAGACTACAATGGATCAAGATTTGATGAGAAATACCGAGGAGGTGGTTCCCTCTATCGGTCTTCTTTGTTCCGACGCCGAGCGCGTGACTCTCAAGAATTTGGCCAATAGTACTTTGTCGAAGAACATTTTAGGCCTCACTCTCAGGGTAAGTGTGGTTGTTATTCATCCTTTTTCCTTTGCCTTAACTTGTTTCTAAGTTTTAACTTTCACCTTTCTTTGATTTGCAAACTGCCATTCTGGAAATTAAGAGTGCTTGGAGGGAGAAGAGACGGAAAGACATTTATGTGAATTTAAAGGGTAAGTATGGGGAGTAGCGTGGGAAGTACCAGGACGTTCAGAGGCAGCTTCACGAGGAGGGAGACGCGACGACCTTGAGTGAATATCTAAAAAAGAAAGACAAGGAGATGATGGCATCCGTGAAGAGATTCAGCGTTCTCGAGGGAGCGTTGAGGAGAAAGGAAGAGGAGCTCGAGCTGAATAAGGGCGTGGAGGCCTAATGCAACAACCTTCAGAATCAGCTAGCTCAACTGCGAAGCCAGAAGGACGGATGCTAGCTCGAAATTGACACTCTCTGAGGGAAAGTCACCGAGAAGCAGCGGATGCTCGATGAGGCGGAGTCCTCTCGATCGGAGGCTCGAAAGGAGAAGGCGGTTTGGAGTTGGCAAACGGGGCTCTCCGTTCTGAGATGGACAATATTCTATCTGCGGCCAATGCTAAGGAGACCAGGCTCGAGGATAGAACTGGGGAGTTGGGTGAGGAGAACTCCGAGTTGCTTGATTGAGTTGCAGTTGTTGAGGCCGAGAATGCCCAACTTCTTGCAAGGCGCTCTATGTCTAATGCCTATGAGTATCCTAATATTCCTCGAGAGTAGTAAGAGGAGTGGATCCACGCTGAAGCCCGGCTAGACGTGATCTGTAATTTGAATAAGGCAGGCTCTATTTCTGAGACAGCCCTCAAGGAGGATCGAGTTAAAGCTCGTGAGATTTGGCTCGCCTGTAACTATGATCCCGCCATGCATCAACCTGATTTCTAGGAGGATGAGGAAGAGGATGTGGACTGGCTTACGGATAGTGCTTGGTATGACCTTGCTTACGGCCGAGACGAGGATAGAGAGGACGTCGGAGGCTGGGTGGTGATGGCCACTAGTTTTTCCTTAACTTATTGTATATTTTGTTGGCGTCCTCAAGCGCCTTTGTAAACAATCTTTATCTAAATATCAAAGTTGGTTCTTGTTTTATACCCACCTTTCTTATCTTTGTTTCTGTTCTTGTTTTTTTACTTTTATACTCATGTGTTTTGCTTTTGTACTTCCTTTCTTCGTTTTCATCTTCTAAGTTGCGATAGACGTGGTGTTGAGTGGCCATGGGTCATATCATCCTTTGTTCGAGTAATTTGAATATACTTTTAAGTTAAATAGTGGTCGAGGGCCGACAAGTATTGTTTGAGCTGGTTGGATCATACCTTTAAGTGAGTCATGGCCGAGGGCCGATAGGTGTTGTTTAAGATGGTCAAACGTATCTTTAAGTTCATCGTGGCTGATGGCCGATAAGTGTTGTTCGAACTGGTCGAACGTACTTTTAAGTGTGCCGTGGCCAAGGGCCGATAGGTGTTGTTCGAGCTCGTCAAACGTACCTTTAAGTTAGAGTTGTAGCTGTGGGTTAAATAAGAGTCGTCCAGGCCGTTTGAACTTACCTTGAATTAGGTAGTCGCTATGGTCCAATAGGAGTTGTTCAAGCTGGCAGAACTTTCCTTTTACTAGTTCATGGCCGAGGGTCGATAGGTGTTGTTCGAGATTGGTCAAACGTACCTTTCATTAAGTTAGGGCCGAGGGCCAATCTGTGTTGTTCGAGTTGGCCAAACGTACCTTTTGGAGAGCAGTTTTGATTAGACGTACTTCTTTATTATTTCAACATATCTGTTTCAATTACATCATTTCTCCCTTGGGAAACTATTGGAGAAAATTTGCAATTTTTGGGTGTTGGCTGGTGTCCTAGTCGTAGTATATCTAGTCCCTTCATTGTATTGGAGATTCTTGAGGAGTCGGGCAATGAAAAAAATAAGTCCAACTTGAAATACGCCGCTCGTCGCCTCGTTTAAAACCTCCTTGAGAAAACCCTATTGGGACAAAACTCAAGTGAGGGAAAAAAGAGTACGACTTACAGTGTATTTCTTGTTATTTTTAGAAGTTGAAGTATTTGAGATGGCTATATTCCAATTGTTTGGTAGGAGCTTCCCTTCCATAGTTTCCAATTGGAATGAACCCTTGTTTGCTTTGCCTATGATTTTGTATTGTCCGTCCCAGTTGGTTCCAACTTGCCTTCTCGTGGGTCCATATTTGCTTGAGTTTTGGCTTTTAGCACATAGTCCTCGACCTTGAGCAGTCGGACCTTTGCCGTTTTGTTGTAGTAGCATTCTACTTGCTATTTTTTTGTGACCATCCTTATGTAAGCCATATTTCGTCGCTCCTCTACCTAGCCAAGGTCTTGTCTCTTGTTCTCATCATTGTCGGTGCCGATTTCATGGGAGTACCTCAGACTATGTTTTCCCACTGGTATTATTGCCTCCATTACATAGACCAGAGAATAAGGTATCTCTCCCGTGCTCGTCTTTGGAGTTGTCCTGTGTGACCATAATACTTCTGAGAGTATTTCCGGCTACAATCACTTGGCGTCTTCGAATTTTTTCTTCATGATGTTTAAGATAGATTTGTTGGAGGATTCTGCTTGCCCGTTGCCGGCTCAGTGATAAGGAGTTAAAAGTATCCTTCTAACGTGCCATTTTTCGAAGAACTCAGTGGTTTTTATTCCCGTGAACTAGGCCCTGTTGTCATAACTTATCTCATTAGGCAGGCCGAATTGGCAGATGACTTTTTTCCATATGAAGGCGATTACCTCTTGCTCACGAACATGGGCGAATGCTCTTGCTTCCACCTACTTAGAGAAATAGACAGTTAAAACTAAAAGGAATTTTACATTACCTCATCCTAGTGGAAGCAGTCCCACAATGTCCATTCTATTTAATGAAAGGCCACAGAGAAGTGACGTAGTGGAGGTGCTCGCTTGCTTGGTGAATTAGTGGCGCGTATTTTTGACGTTGCTCGCATTTCTTCACAAATTCTAGAGCGTCTTGTTTCTTGGTGGGACAATAATACCCGGGCCGTATGAGGCACCTGACAAGTGCTCAGTCACCAGAGTGACTGCCACAATGACCTTTGTGGATTTCCTCGAGGATGTGTTGGGGTTGGTTCAGGCCTAAGCATTTTTCCAAGGGGTTGTCGTACGTTCTCTTGTACAAGCCATTGTGAAGGAGACAATACTTGTTAGCCCGCATCCTCAGCTTTTTGGCTTCTTTTTTGTCGTTTGGGAAGGTGCTGTCCTATAAATAGTTTATAATATAATTGCTCTAGTCCCACATTAAATTTATAGATTTTACCTTGATGTGGTCCAATGCTGATATGAGGAGATGAACTACAACACTTTTATCCCCTGGAGTTATAATTTCGGTGGCGACGACTAACTTGGCGAGGCCATCTGCTTCGACGTTCTAATTTCATGGAATTTGGTCAAGATGGCATTTATCGAAATTGGTTAGTAATATGCAGATCTTAGTTTGATACTTCTGCAACCTCTGCTCTTTGATTTGGAAAGTCCCAGTAACTTGGTTGACTACGAGTTGAGTATCACAACGAAGCTTCAATCGCTTCTCCTCGTACTTGAGTGCCAGTGTGAATCCTGCAATTACGACCCAATACTCGGCCTCGTTATTAGTCATATCTGGGCATCTTATGGATTGACGGATTATCTTATTGGTGGGAACCTCGAGCACGAGCCCCAGTCCAAACCCGCATACATTAGAGGCGCCATTGTTGTGTAAGACCCAAAGATCATGGTCCATTTGGCTAGCCTCCCCGACAGCTAGGGCCCTATTGTCATAGCTTATCTCGTATTCCTTGTACACACTCGGGCGTCCACTCGAGGCCGTTATCCTTTTTGAGTACGCTGAAAAACCTGTGACGCCTGTCAGACGACCACAAGATGAATTTGGATAGGGAGGCAATTCGACCAGTCAGTTCTAGATTTGCTTCTTAGTGGTCAATTGTTCTGGTATCCTGCCGATAGCCCTAATTTGATATAGGTTGACCTCAATCCCTTGTTGTGATGCCAAAAAGCCTAAAACGTTTCCTGAGGCTATGCCAAACCCGCATTCTCGGGGTTTAGTTTCATTCCATGCTTTCTTAGTATATCGAAATATTCCTTTAGGTGGTCAATATGATCCTCTACCTTCGCGGACTTGACCAACATGACGTCGATATAAACCTCCATGGTTTTGTTGAGTTGGTCTTTGAACATTTTTTTGACCAACCTTTGATAGGTAGACCATGCGTTCTTCAATCCAAATGGCATGACCTTATAACAATACATTTCCCTATGGGTGATGAATGCAATTTTTTCATGGTCTTTTTCCTCCATGAGTATTTGGTATTAACTTGGGTAAGCATCCAAAAAACTTAACAGCTTGCCGTTGCGTCAATGAGTTGGTGGATGTGTGGTATCGGGAATGAATCTTTTGGGAATGCTTTGTTTAGGTCTGTGAAGTCCATGCACATCCTCCATTTCCCATTTTTATTTTTGACCATCACTATATTGGCAATCCATTTGGGGTACTTCGCCTCCCTAATGGAGCCGTATGCCAATAAATTCTCTACTTCCTCGTGGATGGCCTCATTGATGGTGGGGTTGAACTTTCATCGGACCTGCCTTATCGGGGAGTAGAAGGGGTTGAATTTAGTTTGTGTGATGCCTGGCATATCTACATGACTGAAGGCAAACAAATTTGTGTTAATTATTAAAAATTGACTAAATTTACCTGGTTCTCGGAGTTTGCAGTCGATATAGGCCTTTTTGCTGAGGTCATTATGATCTAGCTGGATGGGGTCGAGGTCTTCTATGGTTGATTATGCGGCTTTGACCATCTCCAGGTCCATAATATCTTATTTGGTTTCGACTTGTGGTGACCTTAACCCTGCTGATTTCTATGCCTCTTTTTCGTTATCTTTCTTTTGTTGAGTTGTCATGTTGTCCATGGAGTTTCGGTAGTATTCTTGAAATGTACATTGTTCCGTCTGTATGCTGAATATTCCCCAAGGTGTTGGGAATTTTATAACTTGGTATAAGCTAGAGGGGACAACTCCCATAGGGTGTATCCATGGTTGTCCGACGATGGCTTTGTATGCAGTGTCCTAGTCCATGATATGAAATGTCATCTCTAGAGTCATTTCGCCAGCAAGAACGGGGAGTGTGATTTCTCCCAAAGTCTGTTCAATTGCATTGTTAAAACTGGTTAGTGTAGTGCAAGGCGACACTATCTTATCCTTGAGTCTCATATGTGCGAGAACTCGGGGATGGATGATGCACGCCCCACATTCGTCATCTACCATAATTCTCTTGACATCAATATCTAAAATTCGTAAAGTAATAACAAGTGCATTGTTATGAGGGAGACTCAAATCTTCAGAATCTGACTCATCGAAGAGGATACTTTCTTCGAGTCCGTCATACCGTTCGTGGGTGATCAATATTTTGAGGTTGTGAGTGGTGGTGAATTTGATTCTTTTGATAAAGGCTTCGTCACTACCGCAAATAATCACATTGATAGACTACGAGCTGGTGAAGGTGGCTTTGGTGGGCCTAGACGTTCCCGACCCCTTGCTAAGGTGCTCCTGCCTTTGTTGCTAAGTATTTCTTTGAGGTGCCCTTGGTGCAATAAGTTTTCCACATCTAGTCTTAGGGCGATGCAATATTTTGTTTTGTGTCCATGTTCTTGGTGGAACTCGCAGATGGCGTCGAATTTCCTTGTGTTTGGGTCCGACCTTATCTTCAGCGACCATTTGACCTTTGCTTTGAGCTTCTCGAGAGCGTAGACCACTTCCCTAGATGACATGCCATGAGCAGATAACAAGGGGGCATACCTTGATCGTTCCATTGAGTGCTTGATCTCGGCCTAGACGGGCTGTCTTCATAACGAAAGGAGGGAACGTGTGTCCTGACATAGGGCTAGTGTCGTTCCCTGCCTGGCCGCGGTGCTAGGTGTTCTCTCCTCGTATTTCCCCTGTAAACTTTCCTAGGCTCGGATTGTACTGAGGTGAGTCGCCGAGTTGATCCATTGAGCTTGTCATCGTCTGCTCTGACCTGGGCACAATAGGCATTATGGATTTCATCTTAAGTGGTCGGTGGATACTTTATTAACTGACTCGGTAGCTTTCTGGTCGCCTTCGAATCCTCTCTGCTCATCCCATTCTGAAAAACTACAACGACCATCCCTTCGGAAATATTTGGTAAGGTCATCCTCATCATGTTGAATCAGGCGAGGAAGTCCCTCAATCCCTCTCCTGGTGATTGCTTGATCGCGAAGATGCCGTTTACTCTTGTTTTAGCTTTCTTGGACCCGACATGCGCTGTCACAAACTTGTCGGCCATCTCTTCGAAAATTTCTATGGAATGAGTCAGTAACTGTGAATACCATGTTAAAGCCCCTCCAGTGAGGGTTTCACCATATTTTTTCAGCAAGATATAGGACACTTGCATTTTTGTGAGGTCGTTGCCTTTCACAGCGGTAAAGTAGTGAGTCACATGATCTTCGGGGTCGGTCATCCCATTGTAGATTCTGAGATACGGGGGCACCTTGAAGGTATTTGGTATTGTGTGTGGAGCTGCTTCCTCACTATACGGCTGTTCTACAAACTTGTCAGCATCCCTTGTTGGCAACAATTTGAGGGCGCTTACTATTTTTTTCTACTTGTTCTTGGTGCTCCCTTATTTGTTCTTTGAGTGCCTTGTTCTCGTTTTCCATTTCTTCCATTCTTTTCAGTACGGTGGCGAGGACGCTATAACCTGCATTGTTAGTAATCATGTGAGTGTTACCTGGGGTAGGAGGTTTTAGTTGGCCGCTTTGTCCGTTTCTATGCTGTACTGTGTGGGCTCTTGTAGTTTCTGCGGTCATTCTTGGGGGTTGTTTGTTGATCATGCTGACTAGAGTGTCAGTTAGCCATGCTTCGAGGAGCTTTTTCATAGCGGGTGGTGCCTCTTCTTCCGTGGACGTAGAGGCTCTTTTCCTATTTGGTTTTGTTGCACTGCAGAAAGAGGAAGGAGACCTCTCTCATTTGGGAGAGGCCAAGGGTGTCACTTCCCTGCCTTGGGTGTCATAGCCTTCGTTGATGGCATTCATGAGCTTAATGGAAACATTATCTGTTGCCCTCGTTTTGTTTCCTTGGTTACCTGTCATGGAATTTTTTGTACGCACAGAGAGGAGTGATAAACTTTGTGGTTTGTTAGATTAACAAGTCACGCGAGTTATAGATCTAATGGATACTAAAAAAATTGGCTGAGAAAATCCCCACTGATGGCGCCAAACTGTTTGACCCAAAATTTAGATCTAGGTTTAAACAATTAGATCTCTAATAAAATTGAGTTAATCTTAGCTAATATTAATATCCAAAAGATAGATTAACCGATTTTGTAGTGGGATGTCACATATATTATTTGAGTAGCAATAGATAGCGACAATAAATGCATATGAATCACCTGTAAAGGGCGAGATTCTTTGTTTTTCCTTCTGACAAGGATATATGATGATAAGCCTTTGAATATTCGGATCCTCCTTGGATCGTGGGAGAAAAGATAGGTAAAGATATGAAGAAAAGGTGTATTTTGTATGTCAATGATAAAGTAAGAATCTTTAGAGAATGTCAATATATTTTCTTTTACAATGAGTGTCCAATCCCTCTTTAACTACATATCATTCTATTTATAAGGATACATGAACCCTAAATAGTTCGGCCGGGGAAGGATATTTAGTGGAATATCCTCTGGAGGGTATTATTTCTAAAACTAGTATGTACTGCTTCTCTAATGAGAATGGTCGTCCTCTGTTGAGTCATCCCGACATCGTGACGTCGACCTAGATTGAATCGATAGAACATGGTGACCTGCAGAGGCTTTCTTTATGTCGACTAGGCCCACATCTAATTGTGATAATGTTTAGCCCATACACTTAACTTATTTGAATTTGTGTAACTGCTCAAGTGTACTTATTTCTAGAACAATTTGGTGTAACATTTAAAATATTCAATTGCATTTAGTATATATTGAATTATAAAATGCAATTGTTCAAGTTCTCCATATTTCTTATAGCAGCGAATAGAATGTTAGTTAATGTTGTAGGCATATAAATTTTTTTAAAATTAAATTCATAAAATAATTTGGATTATATTTTAAATTCAAGATATATTGGTCCAAATAAATATTATGGGCTAATATAATTGGATTGATTGTATAAATCAAATATATATGGATTAAATAAATAAGTCTTAATCCATTGGGCTAATCCATTTAGTTGGGCTACAAATGAGGATCCCACTTCATTAGGCGCAATATGCCATCTTCCTAGAGGCACAGTGCCACGTGTCTAATGACGTGGCATGCCAAGTCAAATAAAAGAGCCAATAGCACCATGCCACATGTCAAAATGACACAATATGACAAGTCACATTAGAAGACCAATGAAATTGCGCCATGTGTGCAAGTGACATGTTCTGGCCAATCAAATGCGGCCATGTCACACTTCAATTTGATTGGTCGGAAAGAGTTTGTTCTTATCACAACTCCTACCTTCCACAACTATAGATAGGGGTCTTCATAACTCAGAAAAGGGACCAGAAGTTATAACAAGAAGCAAGAGAGAGCTCGTGGATCAAACGCCGCAAATTTCTCTACAAGTTTCAAGTTCAAGAAATAAAGTTCAAGCTCAAGAACGAAGAACAAATCAAGGTTTAAGGAGTGCGAATTCAAATCAAAGTTCGTACTAGTTGAATTCAAGTTCATCGTTCGTGACAACAAATATAGATTCAAGATCAAACTCAAAGGCCCTTGAATTTATTTACTATTGGAAAGAAGAATCAGAGGATTCATAGAGACTGTAACACTCAAATATTCGAAATTAAATACTACGACTGTTGCGATATTTTTCGGTCTTGATTTTATTTTCTCGACCCAAATGTATTGTCTACAAATTCTGGCACGCCCAGTGGGACAATCTCTACCTCTCATCTCAACTTTTCAATCACCAAAGTTCAAGAACAACGAAATGGCTTCCAAGAAAATCAACTCCAGTTCAACTTCCGCCAAGGCTGCTAATTCCAGGTTCTATGCTGATGTGGAAAACATACTCGAAGTTACCTTTGGAAGCTTTGGACCAGTTACGAGGAGCAAAGCAAGCTCGTTAGGACAACAAGCACCCCAAGAGCCGTCCGTATCCACCCCTGTTTTCGGATCTTCATCCTCAAAAGGATCAAGATCTTCCACAAATGCACCCGAAGGAGGAAGCGATGTTGCTGAAAAGATCAAGAGAACTCTTACTCTACTTGACCTCTCCGGATCCAAGCACTCTGCTGTGAAGGAAGATGATGGCGCTTCAAGTGATGGATCCTCCCCACTTACACCACATAGAATGAGCCAATCAAGGATCAATCTGTGTGAAAATCCATGCTACTCTCCATCGTCCATGACAATCATGCAAGACATGGTAACAAACACTTCATCTGTGGAGGAGCAGTTGGCAAACTTGACGAAAGCAATCGCTGGCTTGACCAAGTGCATGCAAAATCAAGATGCTAGAATCGACAAGCTAACAGATAGGGTGGGAATCTTGATGGAAGAAAAATCCACCCTTGCACCTGGCAAACTCCCAGAATTCCAAGAGATTGATGCTCCCCCATGACAAGTTGCATCCACTAAGGAAATTCCAGTCTCTTCGGAAGGGATGATTCCAATCAATCAACTAAAGGAGTTTATTGAAGGGACTATGAAAAAAAAAATGAAGTTGCTTGTAAGTCCTCCTTTACCTATGCAAAGCCGTACACTTCAAGGATCGATATGTTGAAGATACCTGCTGGCTATCAACCTCCGAAATTTCAACAATTTGATAGCAAAGGCAATCCAAAGCAACATGTGGCACACTTTGTTGAGATATGCAACAATGCTGGGACTTATGGTGATTACCTTCTCAAGCAATTTGTCCGCTCATTAAAAGGAAATGCTTTTTATTGGTACACGTACTGTGAGTATGATAGAAATCACAAGTACTCGTCAACGTAAGAGTGTAACAGTTATCGACTTTATCAATCGTTGGAGGAATGCAAGCCTCAACTGTAAAGACATGCTTAGTGAAGCCTCTGGCATAGAGATGTGCATCCAAGGTATGCATTGGGTGTTGCGCTACATCTTGCAAGGTATTAAGCCTGGCACATTTTAAGAACTTGCAACTCGTGCCCATGACATGGAATTGAGCATGTCCTCTGATAGGAACGAAAGGCTGCCCATCTATGAACCTCGCAAAGGGAACGACAAGCAAGAAGTCAGAAAATGGAGCAAGTTTGTACCGAGATCTGAAAATAAAGAAGCTATGAATATCAACACATCGCCTGTGAAGTTCACGACGAAGGTGAGCAAGAATCAGAGTATGAAATCCACTTTTTTTCAAGATAAGCCAAGTGGAAAGTTGACTCTAAAAGAAATGCAAGAGAAAGATTACCCATTTCTAGATTCTGATGTGCCGACTATTTTTGAACAACTCCTTGAGTTAAATCTCATTGAGCTTCCAGAGATGAAGCGACCAAATGAAGCTGAGAAAATTGATGACCCAAATTACTACAAATATCATCGACTTGTGAGTCACCCTCTGGAGAAGTGCTTTGTCTTCAAGAACAAAGTTATGGACTTGGCTCGTAAAAAGAAGATCGTGCTTGAAGATGAGAAAGCAAGCGCAAACCAATTCTCTATCATATTTGTCTCATTCAATCCAGACGAATTATGTAGTTCCAAAGAAAGTAAAGATGAAGGATTACCGGATAACTACAAGGTTGAAGACGGTCAACCTGAGGATGATGAAGGTTGGACGCTGGTGACTCGTCGTAGGCGCCACAAAAGGGGCCTACGAAAAGGATCAATGGAACAACCAACGAGGAAGATAATGGTGAAAAGACCTAGGAGATGGAACCCAGTTAAGCACATAAAGAAAGCGAAAGTGGAGGTGAACCACCCTCAAAATCCACGACATCCAGTGACCTTGGAGGAGTTTTTACCAAGTTGGTTCTGCACGAAGATTTCCCATGGGGGTATTGATGCCTCTTGTTGCCATACTGACGAAGGGAAAGAAAGGAGTGATGACCTACCGTCGGCACCATCTTCGGAAAAGCTCATCGACTCTACTACTCAAGAANACTGGGAATCACGATTGAAGATATGTAATCAAGTGCATGGCTTCATGTGATAGATGTGAAGACTTCATACAATGTCTTGCTTGGAAGGCCTTGGATACATGATAATAAAGTAGTTCCGTCTACCTACCATCAATGTTAAAATACTACGAGGGTGAAGTCGAGAAGACGATAATTGCTGATGATGCACCATTTACTGAGGTAGAGTTACACTTCACTGATGCAAAGTTCTACTTGAAAAACCACATTGTGAAGGAGATAAAAGTTGATGATGACATAAAAAGCAAGAATGACGAGCCCATAAGAACTGAGGTAACTATCGGTAAAGCCAAAGTTGTTACTGAGGAGGTACAACCCAACGTGAATAAATCTCATAGAGGGGATATTGCATCTTATGGCAAGAAAGTAAGTCCTAAGCTCCAATATGTCCCTAAAAGGAAGAAAGACGAGGGCGGATCATCTAATCTCCAAACCAACACACTAAAAGAGAACTCTTCCGGTGAAACGAATTGAGGCAGTAAAGTTTTCCTCGAAGCCGCTTGAAGGGTTTGTAGCTCAAAATCGTTTGCAAAATGTGGCACTCCCTACAAAGCGAACAGATGAAGGCTATGATCCTAACACTTACAAGCTATTTGCGAAAGCTGGATACAATCCCGATGAGCCGTCAAAGTTAGGGAAGCTCCCATCAGAAGCTGCAACGAGGCAACCACGCGAAGGTTTGGGATACAAGCAACCGTCACCAGTGCACATCTCCATCAGAAGGGCGAGTAGCAATCACATCACTGTAGAAAACGAATCTGCCGCTTCTAACAAGCCTTCTGTTTTTGACAGACATGGAAAATCAACTGTGAGGACTTCTGTATTTGAGAGATTGGGTCCATTAAATAAGGTGAATAAGTTCCAGAGAAATTATCAAAATACAAGAACACTCGCTTTTCCCAAAATTTAGAGGGTCTCTACAGATTTCCAAAGTTTGGTTCCTTCTAGAATGAGGCGACAGACAGAAGTCATGGTTTCGTGTGATGAAGTACTGAGGCTGAAGCCATACACTGTGGTATACACTAAACAAAGTGATGAAGACGAAGAAAGTGTGGGTTCTTCGTATCATGTTATTGCACAAAGCGATCATGGTGTTTTATCTCTAATAGAGGATGATGAGAAATTGGATGATGTTTCATCGTGTTATCACATATCCTTCAATGATGGGGACCCTCAAGAAAATGAAGATGCGAAAGATGCTCCCCCGAAACTTGAAGAAGAGGTGAAAGCAATTGTTGATGCTTTAAAAGAAGTTAACCTTGGCACCGATGAAGAACCAAGACCCACCTACCTAAGTGCTTTACTAGAAGTTGATAAAGAAAGCACTTATATTGAGTTAATAAAGGAGTTTAGGGATGTATTTGCTTGGAGTTACAAAGAAATGCCTGGCTTGGACCCTAAAGTGGCAGTCCATCACCTTGCAGTCAAGAATGGCGCTCGTCCTGTTAAGCAAGCTCAAAGGCGCTTTAGGCCGGACTTGGTTCCCCTGATTGAAACCGAAGTTAACAAACTCATTGAAGCGGGATTTATTCGGGAGGTTAAATACCCAACATGGGTTTCAAGTATTGTTCCTGTAAGGAAGAAGAATCGCCATATTCGAGTATGTGTTGACTTCAGGGATCTCAACAATGCGTGTCCCAAAGACGAATTCCCGCATCCTATTCCAGAGCTGATGATCGATGCCACTACTGGTTACGAATCAATGTATTTCATAGACGATTCGTCGAGCTATAACCAAATCCGCATGGCACCAAAATATGAAAAGCTTACTGCATTCCGCTCCCCCAAGGGTATTTATTGCTACAAGGTGATGCTTTTTGGCTTGAAGAACGCTGCTTCTACGTACCAAAGGGCTATGCAGAATATTTTCGACCATCTTCTCCACAAGAATGTCGAATGCTATGTTGACGACTTGGTGGTAAAATCAAGAAAGAAGGGCGACCACTTGAAAGACTTGAGAATGGTATTTGAGTTGCTCCGGAGGTACCAACTTAGGATGAACCCATTGAAATGTGCCTTTGGAGTTACTTCTGGAAAGTTCCTTGGTTTCATTGTCCGACATCGAGGGATCGAAATTGATCAAGCCAAAGTGGATGCTATTTTGAAAATACCCGAGCCTCGGGATATTCATGAATTGAAAAATCTGCAAGGAAAGCTAGCATACCTTAGGAGATTCATCTCGAACCTAGCTGGAAGGTGCTAACCATTTAGTCACCTCATGAAGAAAGGCTTTCCTTTCAAGTGGGACCAAGCTTCTAGCAACACTTTCGGAAGTATCAAAGCCTACTGGATGAAGCCTCTAGTTTTAGCAGCTCCTATACCTAGAAATCCATTGATACTATACATTGCGGCGCAAGAAAGGTCTGTTGGAGCATTGTTGGACCAAGAAAATAGTGAGGGGAAAGAAAACTCCCTTTACTACTTGAGCAGAATGATGACACCAAATGAGCTGAATTATTCACCAATTGAAAAGTTGTGTTTGGCGCTAGTCTTCTCATTTCAAAATTTGAAGCACTACTTTCAAACTCATGTTGTCCGTCTTGTTTCCAAAGCAAATCCCATCAAGTTCGTGATGTCAAAACCTGTTCTTAGTGATATACTAGCGAGATGGTATCTCCAATTTCAACAATTCGAGATCTTGTACATCCCTCAAAAGGCTTCAAACGGACAAGCATTGGCAGACTTCTTGGCAGATCATCCGATACCTGATGAATGGGAGCTAACTGAAAAACTACCTGATGAGGACGCAATGGTTGTTGAAGTTCAACCTCCATGGAAGATGTACATTGATGGTGCTGCGCATCGCGGAGGAGCTGGTGCTGGCGTAGTATTTGTCACTTCCCAAGGTGAAGTCTTGCCCTACTCCTTCACCTTGACACAACTCTGTTCCAACAATGTTGCTGAGTATGAAGCATTAATACTTGGGCTTGAAATGGCCGTTGATATGAAGCAATTGCAGTTGCAAGTCTTTGGTGACTCCCAGTTAGTGGTCAATCAACTTTTGGGTAGTTACGAGGTTAAGAATCCTAAACTACGCCCATATCATGATTACGCTAAAAAGTTAATGAGGTGGCTCGATGATGTTACTATTCAGCATGTGCCAAGGAAAGAAAATAAGAAGGCTGATGCTTTAGCTGCCTTAGCTTCATTGTTAACCCTGCCTGATCAAGCGCAAGTTCTGTCTGCCAAAAATGGGTAGTACCGCCACTAAATGAGGGTTTAGGTGAAGAAAATAAACTCGAGCATCTTGTCGCTGTTTCTGAAGTTGAGAAAGAATAATGGCGACAACCCATTATCGACTACTTGTGCTATGGGATATTTCCAGAAAATCCGAGGAGAAGGACTGAAATCCGTCGTCATGCACCTCGCTTCCTTTACTACAAAGACACTCTATACAGAAGGTCATTCGAGGGATTACTCTTGCAATGCTTAGGGGAAGAAGAATCACTCCAAGCTTTGCAAGAGGCACATTCTGGGGTATGTGGGTCGCATCAGCCTGGACCAAAGCTCCACTTTCATATAAAAAGGATGGGTTATTATTGGCCAATGATGGTAAAAGACTTCTTGGACTACGCTCGAAGATGCAAGGCTTGTCAATTCCATGCGAATTTTATTCATCAACCTCCTGAAGTCTTGCACCCGACTATTGCATCCTGGCCGTTTGACGCTTGGGGATTGGATGTTGTGGGACCATTGCCGAAGTCTTCTGATGGGCACTTATACATCTTGGCTGCAACTGACTACTTCTCAAAATGGGCTGAAGTGGTTGCTCTTAAGGAGGTAAAGAAGAAAAATGTTGCAAGTTTCATCCGAGTAAACATAATCTATCGATTTAGAATTCCTCGTTACATAATAACGGATAATGGAAAGCCATTCGACAACAGGTTGATGAACAAGATTTGTGATCTCTTTGGCTTCAAGCAACGTAACTCTTCGATGTACAATGCT
>ML343492.1:0-42909 GCA_005239505.1 Nicotiana paniculata
CTTCGCCGAGGTTAGGCTCGGCACTTACTCAGTACATGGGGTCGGTTGTGCTGATACTACACTATGTGCTCTTTTGCACAGATCCAGTCACTAGTCAGCAGTAGAGGATTCCAGGACGAAACCCGATTCGTTTGGAGACACGAGGTACATCCGCCGGCGTTCGCAGATTCCGAGAGTCTCTTCTATTATTATTTACACTGTTTTATTATATTCAAAACAGTTACACTATTTCTTTCGGCCATTATTTGTAGTATTCTTTAGTACTTCGTGGATTGTGACACCAGACCCTGGGGTAGTCTTAGAGTTATTTATATAATTAGTTTGTGGTTCGTCTTAAGTAGTTGGTTATTATTATTATTTTATTTTATTATTGTTGGGAATCATTCTAATTAAGTTCCTTTGGAAGTTATTTATTTGTGCTTAAGTAATAAATTAAGGAAATAAATTATTCGAGTTCTAACATTGGCTTGCCTAGCAAGTGCGGTGTTAGGCGCCATCACGACCTCTAAGGTTGAAAATTTGGGTCGTGACAATTTTTCAGACTTCATTTTTCTATGCTACATGTAACATTATTTGGTAGGCTTAACTGAAATGTTGACCGGCTTTAGGATAGATCGATTAAAAAGAGGAGAGAGAAAGAGAAAATTTTCTCCAAGTTTTCATAAAATACACTTCTTTTTTTTGAAAAAAAATTAAATTTTTGAATGGTTCTAGTATGTAAAATCACAATTTTCAAAATATTTTTTTAAAAATTATTTTAATCGAACTACGCGGGTTTGATTCTCATCAGATGTGAGATACATAGGAAACCTTCATCAGGTTCAACCCCATTTAAAAAAAAATTGTTATTTCCCTGCTGAACTACGTAATGGTCTGATTCATGCGGCGTCATGATACGTAGGCAATCCCATCGGATGCGATCATACCCATAATTAAAAAAAATTGAGTAATAATAAATAATAAGGAAAACAAAAGAGAGCGCTAAAATTCAATATGAAAATAGAACCAATAAACCAATAAACCAATAAGCCGGGATGAAGCATGAAGCCTTCCAAACTCATTTAGAAATGAAGATGGCATCAGGTGCATGACATACAATGTGTGATTAATATCTGCAAAATGCCTAACTCTAACACGTTTGTTGTTTGTCATCTAAAAGANCATAGGAAAAAGTAGAATAGCAAACAACAGTGATAACGAGTCAGATAATGATGATATCCATGGACAATTGGTCGAACAAAGTTCGGGATTGGTTGAAGAAGTAAGAGTGTTGAAGCAACAATTGGCAGAGATGTACCAAGCGTGGGCGAATGGACAGGCACCGCCTCCACTACCCATAGGGTCTTCGGATAATCTTCAGAATGTGTCAGTTGCAAATCAAGTGCCCATCTCCCTAACAAGTAACCCATTGTACCAACCTGGATTCAATCCAAGCATTAACCTTCCCACTATCCCCAGTAATTCCATTCCACGTCCTCTAACCGCACCCCTCAGAAATGACCCACATACTGTACCTATTGTCCCTACTTTCACTATTCCTCAACCAGCTCTTGCTCAAAAGTCCAACACTGATCCGAAACTGAATGCTCGTGATGCTCAACATTACTCTCCAGAACTGACTTTCAAGGTTCAAGATTCATACAAGAATACTCCTCAGAACATGTTCCCAATTGAGATCGAAAAGCCTGACAAGAATACAAAACAAGAGGAAATGACTAGAAAAATGAAGAGCTTGGAAAAAACCATGAGAAACATACAGGGTTTGGGTGGCCACAAGAGTGTGTCATTTAACGATCTATGCATGTTCCCCCATGTCCATTTGCCACCCAGTTTAAAGACCCCCAAGTTTGACAAGTATGACGAGCATGGTGATCCCATCGCCCATTTGAAGAGGTATTGTAACCAATTAAGGGGAGAAGGAGGCAAAGAAGAATTACTCATGGCTTATTTAGGGGAACATTTGACTAGAATTGCTTCATAATGGTTCATAGATCAAGACATCTCTCACTAGCATGTGTGGAACGACGTGGCTCAAGATTATGTCCAACAGTTTCAGTAGAATATTGATATAGTGCCAGACCGTTCCTCTCTCGTCAACATAAAGAAGAAATCAACAGAAAGCTTCAGAGAATATGCAATCAAGTGGAGAGAGCAAGCTGCTAGGGTCAAACCCCCGATGAAAGAGGCAGAAATGATTGACTATTTTCTCCAAGCTCAGGATCCTGATTACCTCCACTACATGTTGGCCGCCATTGGTAAACCTTTCGCTGAGGCGATTAAGATTGGTGAAATAGTTGAGAATGGCATGAAATCAGGCAAAATTGTGAGTCAAGCAGCCCTTAAGGCGACCACGCAAGCAATTCAAAGCGGGCCAGGTAGTTTCGGAAACCGGAAATAGAAAGAGGAAGGATACATGATGGCATCTGGGTTCAGAGGAGTTCAAAGAGAGGTAATTCCTTCTTATGTGCAGTTCCAACAAGGAAAATCCAATCCTCCTCAACATTACTATCAACCTCAGGGTCCCCGATACTCAGTTCCTTGACAATAATACACAATGTTTAATGCTCAGGATTATGCTAGGCCTCCCAATCACCAGCAATGGCGGGCACCAATCCCACAAGGCTCCCGTCAACTTCGCCCGAATTTTTAGGCATCATATAATCCTCGTCCCTGACAAGGATATGTGAGAGAGGACGATCCAAAGAAAGAGTTCACCCCAATTGGAGAACCGTATACAAGCCTATTTCGAAAATTGATGCAATTGAAGTTGATTGAACCTGTCATGCCGGGTTATTTGAATCCAAATTCAAAAGGTTTTGACTCAAATGCAAGATGTGAGTATCACTCTAACACCCAAGGTCATAGTACCGAAAATTGTTGGACATTAAAGAAAGCCATTGAAAATTTGATTGAAGCAAAGGCAATTGCGGTGACAAACAATGAGGACACTTCTAATATCACAAACAATCCACTCCCAACTCAGGATAATACACCTTTTATTGGGATGATTTGTGATGATCGGGATTATAAGCAGTCTGGCAAGACAGAGATGGTTGTTGGAACCATAAGGCAAGAACCAAAAATGATAGTAAGCCCCCCGCATTTGGCACTGTTGATTGTGAAAGGTGCGAGTTCAAGTTTGAACTTGGCGGGTTCCAGAAAAATGATTCTCTATGTCCCTGGAAGAACAAAAAAGGTTAAGATTCAATTGGGTGGGACAAAACATTACATCCCTGGGGGTATTCAAAATATTGTTCCAAATAATGGTTTGAGAAATATAACAGAACCAGTTGTGATCCGACCTGCTGGATAGCTCCCAGTGACAAACACAAAAGCTATTCCTTGGAATTATAACAAGACTGTTATGACGTACAAAGGAAAAGAAATAGTTGAAGAAGTAGATGAAATAGGGGGCTTGACCCTCTATGGAAGATGCTATTCGCCAGAGGAATTGAGAAAAGCTAAGCAAGCCAGGGAAAGTCACTTGCCAGTGAAGGAACCCGTTGCCGAAAAAGAAGCGAAGGAATTCCTTAAGAAGATGAAAATGCAAGACTACTCAATCATTGACCAACTAAGGAAAACCCCTGCTCAGATATCTTGTTATCTCTGCTTTTGCACTCGGAAGAACATCGCCGTGTGTTGATCAAAACTTTGAATGAGGCATATGTCTTAGAAAAGACAACGGTGAATCAACTAGAAAAAATGGCCGAAAGATTCTTTGAAGTGAATAAGATTTCTTTTAGCGATGATGATTTGCCCGAGGAAGGGGCTGGGCACAATGAAGCTTTGTATCTTATGGTCAAATGTGAGGGGCATTACGTAAAAGGATTCATGATTGACGGAGGCTCAAGTGTAGATGTATGCCCTCTTTCTACTCTACAACAACTGAACATTGACAACAACATAATTCGAACTAGTAGTGTCAGCATCAGAGCTTTTGATGGTTCAATAAGAGACACTATTGGGGAGATCGAACTCACCATGAAAATTGGCCCAATTGATTTTGACATTGTATTTCAAGTGTTGGATATGAAAACTTCATATAATTTTCTTCTGGGAAGGCTGTGGATCCATATGGCCAGAGCTGTACCATTCACCCTACATCAAATGGTCAAGTTCGAGTATGACAGGCAAGAAATAGTTGTTCATGGGAAGGACGACTCATCCGTCTATAATGACCCGTTCATTCCATGTATCAAGGCCAAGGAAGGATGTGAATCCCTCATATATCAAGCATTTGAGGTGATTGAAGTGAACCAAGTGGAAGAAGGAAAACCAATTCAGCATCCCCGTCTGTCAGCCACATCTATGATAGTAGCTTCGCTGATATTAAGGAACGGTTATGAACCAGGAAAAGGATTAGTTACCTCTCTGCAGGTAAGTTTGAACCCTATTACTCCATTTTTGAAGAAAGATACCTTTGGTTTGGATTTTAAACCAACGTTGGCTGACATAGACAGAGCCAAGGCCTGCAAAAAGAATGGTTGGAATTTATCCAAACCAATCCCTCACATTGCCTACTCTTTTGTCAAGCCGCATTTTGAAGAAGTCCAAAATCTTTCTACTCAGGATGACATTGATGAAGTCTGCCAGGGTCTCAAGGAGATTTTCTATGAGATCAATATGGTTCAAGTTGGCGAGGGCCCTATCCGTGAAAGTGTTCAACTGATTGGTTCAGATACATCGCTCAACAACTGGGAAACAACTCCTCTTCCCATCAGGAAGGAGTCTTGGTAGTCTGTTTTGTTGCTTTTTCTGTATTTGGATTATTTTAAGGGTTGTAATCCAGATATTTTAGTTTAATTGCTTTACTTTGATGTTAATCCTTCTATCCTTGCAAATTCAATGAAATGAAGTTCCAGTTTCGTAGTAAAATTTTGTCTTTTCATTTCCCTAATTTTTGTTAATTTCTTATCATTTTCAGTTTTGTTAATGTTGGCTTTAAAAACATGACATACACGCGGAATTCATGCCCAGGTCTTAAAAAGTTGTTTAATCTCGAAATAATGAATCAAGAAGTTGAGTATGATGAAGATGAGGCTTTAAAGGAAATAAGAAGGGAATTGGATAATTTTGAGAATAAGCCTAAGCCTAACTTAAATGAAACTGGGGCAATTAACCTGGGAAGTCCTGAAGAAACCAGAGAAACAAAAATAAGCATTCATACTGAACAAAGGACGAGAGATGCCATAATTCAAGTTTTGTTCGAGTATAGAGATGTATTTGCTTGGTCGTATGATGACATGCCGGGTTTGAGTGCCGATTTAGTGGTTCATAAGCTTCCAACATATCTTAATTTTTCACCAATCTAGCAAAAACAAAGGAAGTTTAAGATAGACATGAGTGATAAGATTAAAGAAGAAATCACGAAACAACTAATGCAAATGTGATCAGGGTCGTCAGATATACCACTTGGTTAGCAAATGTTGTGCTAGTGCCAAAGAAGGATGGAAAAATCAGAGTTTGTGTTGACTATAGGGATTTAAACAAAGCAAGCCCAAAAGACAACTTTCCCTTACCTAAAATTCATATCCTTGTTGACAATTGTTCTAAGCATGAGATCCAATCTTTTGTGGATTGTTATGCCGGATATCACCAAATTCTGATGGATGAAGAAGATGCAGAAAAGACCGTCTTCACCCCTTCATGGGGAACATATTGTTATAGAGTCATGCCATTTTGTTACATAAGGTCCATGACTACCATATTCCATGACATGATGCACAAAGAGATTGAAGTGTATGTCAAAGANGCCATTTGGTTTGAAGAATGCAGGGGCAACTTACATGAGGGCCATGACTACCATATTCCATGACATGATGCACAAAGAGATTGAAGTGTATGTTGATGATGTGATCATTAAATCCAGAACACAAGATGTCCACATGCAAGACTTGAAAAAGTTCTTTGAAAGGCTACGGAGGTACAATCTCAAACTCAATCTGGCCAAATGTGCATTTGGAGTTCCTTCTGGGAAGCTTTTGGGTTTTATAGTTAGTCGAAGGGGCATTGAGTTGGATCCCTCAAAGATAAAGACCATTCGAGGAGCTTCCTGCCCCAAAGAATTAAAAAGAAGTCATGAGTTTACTCGGGAGGTTGAACTACATCAGTAGGTCATCGCGCAGCTTACAACCACATGTGAGCCTATTTTTAAGTTGTTGAAAAAGAACGCTGCTATCAAGTGGACAGATGAGTGCCAAGAAGCTTTTGATAAGATCAAAGAATATTTGTCAAATCCCCCTGTTTTGGTCCCGCCGGAACCTGGTAGGCCTCTGTTTTTATATCTGTCAGTAATGGATAGTTCTTTTGGTTGTGTTATGGGTCAACATGATGCCACGGGCAAAAAGGATTAAGCAATCTATTATTTGAGCAAAAATTTCACCCCTTATGAGGCCAAATACACTCTTTTGGAAAGGACATGTTGCGCCTTAACTTGGGTCGCCCAGAAGCTTAGGCATTATATTTTTTCCTATACAACTTACCTCATATCCAGAATGGATCCCCTGAAGTACATCTTTTAGAAGCCGATGCCAACAGGAAGATTGGCAAAGTGGCAAATCTTGCTCATAGAGTTTGATATTGTTTATGTCACTCGTACGAACATGAAGGCACAAGCGTTGGATGATCATTTGGAAGAAAACCCGATTGATGATGAGTATGAATCATTGAACACATTCTTCCCAGATGAAGAGGTTAATTTAGTTGAAGAAGCAGTCCCAGACGACACTCAAGTTTGGAAACTATACTTTGATGGGGCGGTCAACATCAAAGGCGTAGGGACTGGGGCAATTCCTGTATCACCTACGGGGAAACATTACCCTGCCACGGCGCGACTTCATTTCTTCTGTACAAACAACACGGCAGAATATGAAGCTTGCATCATGGGTCTGAACATGGCAATAAATCTAAATGTGCATGAACTGTTGGTGATGGGAGACTCAGATTTGCTTATTCGGCAGGCTCAAGGTGATTGGGAAACTCGAGATATCAAGCTCATTCCATATAGACAATGTGTGGAAAATCTTAGCAAAAGGTTCAAGTCTATCGAGTTCAGGTACATTCCCAGGTTTCACAATGAATTGGCTGATGCCTTAGCCACCCTGGCCTCAATGCTTCCATATCCGGGTAATACTCATATTGACCCATTGGAAATTCAAATTCGGAATCAACATGGTTATTGCAATACAATTGAGGTAGAACCAGATGGTGAACCATGGTACCTTGATATTAAACAATATCTGAAAATAAGAGAATATCTGGAACATGCTATTAGGGATCAAAATAGAACTATTAGGAGAATCTCTAATGGTTTCTTTTTGAGTGGGGAAATCCTATACAAAAGAACTCTGGATTTGAATTTGTTGAGATGTGTGGATGCCAAAGAAGCTGAAATGATTATGAATGAGGTGCATTTGGGAGTTTGTGGTCCGCATATGAATGGGTATGTTCTAGCAAAGAAAATCCTTCGTGCATGATACTATTGGCTTACTATGGAGCGAGATTGTTTCGTTTTGTCCGCAAGTGCCACCAGTGTCAGATTCACAGTGATTTGATTCACTCGCCTCCTTCAGAATTATATCCTATGTCGGCGCCTTGGCCTTTTGTTGCTTGGGGAATGACGTCATCGGCCCAATCGAGCCAAAAGCTTCAAATGGGCACAGATTCATCTTGGTTGCAATTTATTACTTCACAAAATAGGTGGAAATACCAAAAAAGAAGTAGTAAACTTTGTTCACTCCAACACCATCTGTCGTTTCGGTATTCCAAAAACCATTATTACAGATAATGCTGCTAATTTGAATAGTCATCTGATGAAGGAGGTATGCGAACAATTTAAAATGGAGCATCACAATTATACTCCTTACCGGCCCAAAGCTAATGGAGTTGTTGAAGCTGCGAACAAGAACATCAAGAAGATTCTTAGGAAGATGGTCCAAGGGTCTAGACAATGGCATAAGAAACTGCCTTTTGCTATTTTGGGATATCGGATAACTGTCTGTACATCAGTTGGCGCAACGCCCTACTTGTTGGTTTATGGCACTGAAGCAGTCATACCTGCGGAAGTTGAGATTCCCTCTCTCCGAATCATTGTCGAAGCAGGAATTGAGGACACTGAATGGGTCAAGTCCCGACTGGAACAGTTAAGTTTAATTGATGAAAAGCGTTTGGCAGCAGTTTGTTTTGGTCAGTTATACCAACAAAGAATGGCACGCGCTTACAATAAGAAAGTGCGCCCAAGACAGTTTGANATAACTGTCTGTACATCAGTTGGCGCAACGCCCTACTTGTTGGTTTATGGCACTGAAGCAGTCATACCTGCGGAAGTTGAGATTCCTTCTCTCCAGATCATTGTTGAAGAAAGAATTGAGGACACTGAATAGGTCAAGTCCCGACTGGAACACTTGAGTTTAATTGATGAAAAATGTTTGGCGGCAGTTTGTTTTGGTCAGTTATACCAACAACTAATGGCACGCGCTTACAATAAGAAAGTGCGCCCAAGACAGCTTGAGGTAGGACAACTTGTTTTGAAACGCATCTTTCCGCACCAGGAAGAAACAAAAGGAAAGTTCACCCCGAACTGACAAGGTCCTTACGTCGTCAAGAAAGTATTGTCAAAAGGAGATCTACACTTGGCAGATATAAAAGGAAAAGTGACTGATATATCCGTTAACGCAGATGCGGTCAATAGATATTATGTCTGACATGACTATGTTAGGCATTTTTATACTTAGCATTCTCAGGTTGGGATGACGAAAGGCTATCATTCTCGCTACCCAAACACTGATCAATCCTATTTATCCCTTTGAAGCCTTGTTTCTATTATTTCTTTGTTTTCCCCTCCTTTGGAACCAATGTACTGTAAAAAAAATCATCAAAACAAGTTCATGTTAATTGAACTACATCCGACCTGATTCCGAAAGGATACGTAGGTAGACTCACTCTTGGGTTCGGTCACACTAAAACAAAAATCCACATTTCCCAGTACTCAAAAAAACTGGGGCATGATTTTATTTTATTTTCGACGGTTTTTTCCGTCAAAATGGTTCCAAAAGTTGTATTCGATTCAATAGTTCTTTCTACCTTTCCCTTTTAAGACCTTCTGATCAACTTTCGAGAATGCTAAATTGGTATATTACGGTGATGCCTCGACCATTGTAAAGAGAGAGAAACAAAACGAGAGAGTCTTATTGGTGAAAACCCTCACGGGCACCATAAGGCAATACTGAGTTGAGAGAAAGACAAATGAGAGAGTCTTATTGGTGAAAACCCTCACGGGCACCATAAGGCAATACTGAGTTGAGAGAAAGACAAATGAGAGAGTCTTATTGGTGAAAACCCTCACAGGCACTATAAGGCGATAGTGAGTTGAGAGAAAGGCAAATGAGAATGGTCAATTGGTGAAAACCCACAAAGGGAATCGTTGATCGATTAAGGTCTTCATATATCCCAGCAAAATCATGGTTAAGACAAAGAACTCGGTTTCAAGGTGAAGTTTACAACATATTTTGAGAATTATACGGTTCAGACGGATCGGGCATCCAGTCCAAAGTGCATGTCATGTTCATTGAAGTCAGCATATTCCTCCAGATAAGTCCTTTCTATTTTAATTCTTTGAAAGGTACACTTCTTGATTAAGTTGTAATACCTATTACTTCACTTTCTTGTTTTATTTCGTACTATTCTTTTTGAGTAATCTTCAGTCTAATTTTGTCAAAGCAAAGCAAAGAAAAGGCCACAAAATTGGTTACAGTTTCCCTATTATATGAAGCAAAACTTTCTGGGCATGAACATGTATGGGCAAAGGCATAAAGCATCTTTGATTTTTCCTGATGAGCAAAAGGATTGACGGACTGAACGATGTGTCAAGGGTCAATAAAAGTTACTCGGGTAAAATTTGTTCTGGAGCAAGTTTGTTTGCACCATAAACACAAATGGTGATAGGCATAAAATACTTAGGTTTTGATGTTGAGAAAGAAGATCTCCAGAAAGTAATGACAGAATCTCCTGGCAATTTGTACGACCATCGATGAAGTCAGTGTTTCTAACAAGTGTAATGGACTCAAGGTCAAGTCACTCAAGAAATCAAGGCCACAAACTGACCACCATTTTAAAACTAATAAATTTTTCTTTGTTCAGAACAGGAACATAACAATTTTAGGAAACAGTTCGTGAAAAGACGAACACCACCAAGTGAAGTTCTCAAATCCTTAGTTTTCTTCTAATATACAAGTAATCATGTTATTATTAGTTTTATTATAGGGAATCAATACCCTATCTTCAACACAAGGTACCACATCCCCTGGTCACACATCCCCTGGTCACATTACTTTTTGCCTACATAGGGCACGACATTCCCTAGTAGAATTTCAGTGAGCCATGAGCCTCACCTTATCGTCAAGACATGGTACTACATCCCCTGGTTGCATTTCTTATTGCTAACATAGGGTACTACATCCCCTAGTTGCATTTCTGTTTGCCTACATAGGATACGACACTCCCTAGTAGCATCTCAAAGTGCCACGTGCCTCATCTTATCGCCAACACAGGGTACTACATCCCCTGGTAGCCTTCATTCTTGTTAACACTGGGTACGACCTCCCCTATTATTTATAAAAAAAATGCGTCTTTTTCAATTTTTTATTTTTGCAATAGCAAAGATAGTTTAATGTGTTTTCAATAACTCANATACGACACTCCCTAGTAGCATCTCAGTGAGCCAAGAGACTCATCTTATTTCCAACACAGGGTACTACATCCCCTGGTTGCATTACTTTCTGCCAACATAGGGTACGACATTCCCTAGTAGCATCATATAGTGCCAAGAGCCTCATCTTATCATTAACACAGGGTACTACATCCCCTGGTTGCTTTCATTCTTGTTAACACTGGGTACGACATCCCCTATTATTTATATAAAAAAAAAAAAAAAGTGTCTTTTTCAATTCTTTATTCTGCAATAGCAAAGATAGTTTAACGTGTTTTTCAATAACTCACAAAAATTTCCTAGTGCAAACTGGGGCAGAAATTTTTGTTCGTTTTGTTTGTTGATGATGGCTTGTAGGTTTTTCTGCAAAGCACGGATTGGATGTGTAAAAATAAGATTCCAGCTCTTGCCGGAGAAAATGGAATATTTGATCTCAATATCAGCAGCAACCAGCTTTGACATAATGTATGTGGAGACACAGGGTCTCAAGATCCATCTTCTCATCATTTGATCAAGAAANTACATCAGCCGCAAACAACTTTGACAGGATGCATGCAGAGGATTTCAAGATCCATCTTCCTATCACCGGATCAAGAAACAAGCCTGTGAGAATATTCCATAGTCTTTTATATCAGAGAGCATCAAGTTTCAGTCTAAAGTCAATAGGAGAAGCAAGTCAAGAATCAAGACAAGACTCCAAATGACATTTGGATAGGAATTTTGCAACTCTTAGATTTCAGGAGTATGTAATTTTTATTTTTTTCATTTTGATGTAATAATAGGAACCGCGGATCGGAACCTCGACGGAACTTCACTCGATACTCCCTCTAAGAATACTCCATCACTCTTCTTGAACTACGTGTGACCTGATTCCCTTATAACCCGGGATATGTAGGCTGCCTAAAATCAAGGCTCGGTCACACCTTTTTCTTTTATCTTTTCTTCCATGTTAAATAATAGTGAGTTAAAAAATCAGTCACCTTGTTCATTTTCTTTGCCTGAAAACTCTTCATGTTTCCAAGCAAAGAGGGGCATGCTGTGAACAACAAATTTTTGACCACACTCAAATGTTATACCATTTTAGTGTAAATATTTCTTTTAGGCCTAATCTTGATGTTTTAAACTTTTATCTTACTCTTAGTAGATTTTATTTGAAAAATAAATAAATCCTCACATTCTTAAAGTACAATTTTATTTCTATTTATAATTAAAAAAATTCAAAAATATAAATAATTAGAATTTTAATAATTTATAGAATCTTTCTTAGTATCATATAAAGTACATGTAAATATTTAATTTTTCTATGTTGTAAGAAATATTGGTTATTGTTCTTATCTCATAAATTAGTTATCTTTTAAAAGAAAAGACAAAAAAAATAAATCAAAATGAAGTAAAATAACGTTAAAGTGATAAAGTTTGTTTCATAACTCCTTTGAAAAAAATCATATTTTTACTAAAAAACAAATTTAAAAAAAAAATTAATAATAATAATAATCCTAATTTCCCCCCACCCCTCACGTCACTATGCACGCACACACCTTGGTTTCATTTAATTTTTAATTTTTTTTTTAAAAAGGGATAAATCTTGAAAGATTCAAAAAAAAAAATTATAATTATTCTAACTACTCACCATGATCTCCTCAAACCCCCCCCCCCCTCCCGCCCCCCGATTTTCTCATCCTACACTCTCACTTTCACACAATATCACATTTGACCAACCACTTCATCTATTTTATTCTATAAATAGACAAGAGGAAAGAAAAAAAAAGAGGTCAGGAAAAGAGAAAGCGAGAGAAAAATGAAAGGAAAAGAAAGAAAAGAAAACAAAGTCAGAAGAACGAAAAAAAGAAAAGAAGTCAGAAAGAGAAAGCAAAAAGAAGGAAACACAAAAAAATTGAAAGCAAAAAAGAAAAGAAGGAGAGGAAGACAACGTGAAAGAAAGAAAATCTGAAAAAAAAAAAAAGAAAAAAAAAATTTCAGCAACTCAAAAAGAAAAAGGGAGTACTATTTTTTAGAGTAAAAAATTTATTTGGAAAAATTGTTGAGTTACGTTATTGAGTTTAAAATTGGAGTTCAAGATTTTGTTTGCGGTTCCGAGTTCGTGATTCTAAAATAATTAGTAGAAGATGATTTCTCTCTCTTGCTTCTTTTTTCTGCATAATTCATATGTACCACTATGATTTTTTTTTGTTAGATTCATTTCTTTCATATACTAATTTGTGTGGTGACTTTATTGCTTTTGTTTCATTGTACCGTCTCCTAGATCCATTTTTTATCTTTATTTATTAAGAATCCTAGATCCATTTTTTATCTTTATTTATTAAGAAATTTGACTTTTACAATGTATTTGATTCATTGATAATTGTTGCAAAATTGATTTGTTTTTGTAGTAAGCTAACGGATCCTTTGAATAATTAATAAATTGAAGATTTTACATTTGTACGTACTCTATGATGTCAAAGCTTGATATTGACTGGTTATTGTACTTAATAAGGTGTTGGTTTTATTTACTAAGTATTTAAAATATATATATATATATATATATATATATATATATATATATATATATATATATATATATATATATATATATATATATATATATATATATATATATATATATATATATATATATAACATCTTGTATCAATTGCATGTATATCCGATTGTACTTTAGGAAAAAGGTAACCTTTTTCCAAGTATTATGGTGAGGGGCAATAAATTTGGAGCCATAATATGCCTTATTATTATTATCTAATGATCCTAACTCACCTTTTTATATTTGTTTCTTTAGATGAACTATGAATAATGCATGAGGAATTCACATTAGGCTAAAAACAATCAGCCTTCAGTTTCATGTAATTTATTGTATGTCATTAAGACAAGTCAATTCGCTGTTCCGCTTTGAATTTCACTAATTCTGATTGACATAATCAAACAACTACAAGAAAATAAAAATGGGAATTAATCAAATAAAATGTGGAAGTTTTTTTTGTTCTGTTTGTGTAGGCAACCTTTTTTTTCTCTTTCGTTTCTTATAATGAACATGACTAATTTGTAATCCTTTTGTGGCTATTATAATAAATTAGTAAGTGTTAAGAGATAAAATAATTAAATATCTTAAATACATTATTAGCCCATGTGTTCATACTCGAACCTTGGATTGATATGCTTAAATAATAAAAGGATCATGTGCGCATCCCGCGTCTCGATACCTTTAAATTTAAAAATAATTATATTTGACCATGTGTACATTCCGTACCTTGGTTTAAAATTTAGTTTCAAAGAATACCTTGTGTGTGTACCGTATCTTGGTGAATATAATTAATAAAATATAATAATTAATTAAGCGGTAATAAATAAGCCATAATAAATAAAAATACAAGAATAGCTAAAAAGTTAATTTAAGCCTTACATTAGTCAATAAAGCGACCGTGCTAGAACCACGGGACTCGAGGGGTTCCTTAAACCTTCCCCTCGGTCAACAGAATTCCTTACTCAGTCTTCTATTTTCGTAGATCATGAATTAGGAGTCAAATCTACATTTTGATAAGGGATTCAATAAAAGATGACTAGGAACACCAAAACTCAATTCCAAGTGGCGACTCTAAATAATAAATAATCCCTTTTCAAAACGTCACTTCGATTGGAAAAACTCTTCTAACTCTACCTCATAATAAGCATTATGGTGAAAAAAGAGATGTGACAAAGCCGACGACATCTTTAAGGTTTTTCTTGTTTCTCTGGGTTCTCTGAAACCCTAACTCCTAATATTTTCCGATTTCCTTTAGATCTGTCTTAGATCTGTGTATGTTATGAAGCTTTTTACATGTTTCCTTCGAAAAATCCTCCTATTTCTAAATGATCTTTCATCTCAAAACTAGGGTTTCAAACCCCTTTTTCAGAAGCGATTTCCCTTCATATTTTAAGTATTATTTTGTTATTTTCATTATGTTTAAGCCTTTCCCTTTCTGTGTCTGAGTTATTTCGTTAAAAGACCCTAAAGTCTTGGCTTTAATCTGTGGCTCTAAGTTTGTTTCCAACAATATGTTTATCTGTTCTATTGTGATCACTATGTTCTCTTGAATACTCTGTGATTTCGTGATGTTTTACCCTATATTGTTTGTTAGGGTTTCTGGATGCTATTACCCATGCTTATTATGTGATTCTACTCTATTTTTGTTCATCGATACCTCTAAATCTTTACCTTTCCTGCTTTTATTATGCTTATTCAGTGATTCATGTCATGTTCTGTGTAAACCCCTAATTCCATGTGATTTTACCCTATTTTAATTACTAGGGTTTCTGATTCTCTCCCGTTGTGTGTTTACTCTGCATAATCTATGATGATTCTTAAATCGGTACTACTCCTATTTGAATCCCTAATTTCCTGTGATTGATTTCCTTTAACTGATTTCCTGTGCTAATATTTTTACGACCTTTAGTTACTTCTAGCCTTATTACAGTAGTGTTTTAATTAAAACCTTATGAACCTGACCCCAATTTCCTACTATGTGATTACTATGTTCGAAACCTTTCCTTATTTATTATACACGATTCCTTTCCTTACTTGTTACCTGTTCTGACCGTTTGAAATTTAAATCCCTTAATTAAGGGAGTACTAGTACTGATTTTGCAACTAATTGATTCTTTGAGTTCCATAATTACTGGGCAGTCTAATTATTACCTTATTTTCACCTAGTTTCAAACTATATATATACTCTATTCATTCCATGGCACACACACACGAACAATTAATTTGTTCAACTCTCTCTCACACAACTAAAACTTGCTCTCTATTCTCTCTTCTATGCTACTTGCTACTATTCTAAGTTAGCCGGCTGCAAGCCAAGGCTAACTACTGTGCCTCTCCTATTCCTGCTTTGTGTTATGCTTTCTTCACTTCACTGGTATGTTCTAATTCAGATTTCAGTCCTCAAACCAACATGTTTCTATTATTGTTGCAATTTATTGTGTTTCTAATCTGCTTCTACTTACTATTCTGTTGTTCAACATGTAACTAAGATCCTGAATCCCCTCGACATGTTAAGTTATGCTTTATTGTCAATGACCAGCATGTTTCTGTATACTTAGCACCTGCTTCTTATGTGAACCCCTATGCCTATGACTGGTACATTAGTTTAATCATGGTCTTAGCTGTTTGGTATTGATATGTTAATCTAATCTGGTACTTTACTGCACCCCTGATCCTCTGAACCCTTAGGAGCTTCTGATTGCATGCTTATATGTGTTTCTGCCTGCTACATGCTTACCCTTACTTGCTCTGTATTTGTCCCTCAAATCCCATTACCCCTGCTTGTGATTGTTGGACTATTCCTGGTCCTTTGTGTGATGTTGAACTTGGTGTTCCTGCCCTTTTGGTGGTTAAACTTCTTTTGTATAAAACTATTCTAATCAATTTTCCCTCTTCAAAACTGTTTTCTTACTTACCCTTTTGAAAACTTTTTTCTTACTTAACCTTTTCAAAACTATGTCAAGCACTCTCACATATACTCTTAGAAGTCTAGGTTCTGCCCTTTCTGTGTGAGCACTGCCTTGGGACCCTTGAGCTCCCTCTAAACTTTGACACACAGAGGCTGGCCATTCCACACTGCACTTACTCTATCTTGGCTATGAAATCTGGGTGTGAGCACTGCCCGGGAGCCCTTGAGGTCCTTAGAGAACTCTGACACACCCTGATTATGAGAAAGGTGGTGAAATAATACTTGACATTGAGGACCTGGAGACTTGAGCCTATTATGAAGTCTCCCTATAGTTAACTTCTCATTTTCTTATGTAATTCCTATTCAATGGTCTATAATAATTAATTGTAAACAACTCTGGGGTCGGATAGTGAAAATGGGTGGGTGATATGCATGCTATAGTATAATTAAGGGTAGAGACCATGTTTCTAGGTTTATTTTCTCTATGCGCAATAGCAGCCATGTTTAGGTACAACATGTCGTGCATTAGATATCATGCTACTTAGGCTCATATATACTGTTTTCCTTTCAGTACGTTATCATTCATTGCCCTCACTTAGAAATCCTGCCTATAGGATAAATAATTAAGTAAATTGCTATTATGTGATTCTGCTCATATAAACGTGTTCTGAAACTTTATTAGAAGTCATGTCCTAGGATAAATAATGTTAACTGCAATCATGCCTCACCATGCCTACGCACTTAGAAATCCTGTTTCTAGGTAAATAACATTAAAAAATATATCACCTATGCTATTTCTGAAACTGGGCATAATGTTGTGATTCTATGTGCATTTAGAAATCATGTTTAAGTTATTATGCATCATGCTGCATTAGACATCATGCTATAGGATCGTACTCATTTAACTGCACTTAGTCTAAATACGGGTATCTAAAACAGTCCCCTGTTCTAAACAACAGGTAATTAGTCCTTGCACATCTTCAACACCTAAAATTGCATGTTATCTTACACTTAGGCAAGACTTAGGTAATCAACTTAAAAAATATAACCAATATTGTCCTTTGTGATTAATGTTTAACTGTCAGAATACTAAAAACCAGTAGGCAAGCCTGATTAAGACTTCCTCTATGAGTTATGCAATAAATCTGTCTTTGTGTTATCACCTAGATACCATGCTTTAGGATTCTGAATTAATATGGACCTTAGTTGTGTATGAGACATGTTGTTTATGTGTACTGTGTGTGGAGGAATACTTGAGCCTTTATCTGCTTTCCGTGCTTTCCCTTTATCTGCAGTCCTACTTGTTTTGTTATCTGTCGCCCTAGAATTTTTACCTTTAAAACCTCAGGGTCTGCCTAGCAACTCCCTTTAGGATAGGATTCCTAATTTCCTCCGGGAATGATAGGAAGGGACGAGTAACAACATGCAATAGAGGTCGAGACCAACACTCATTTTTAATAACCTTACGGGGTGGGAAGGGTAGAATATAGATATGATGACCGGTGCGCTAATACCACGTGTAGCCCCTCTTCAAGGAGTCAGTACCGAGTATTGCATTGATGTGATACATATTATTATAAACCTAGGACACTATATGCTTAGCTCATAATCCTTTTCAAAGTCTAATCTCCTTTACTATTTTCAAACATCTGCATGCTTAGACTTAAATCCCCTCCTATTTGAGCCTTTACTTGTTATTTGCTAATTGTAAAAATTCATGAAACTATTTGGCCGGGAACCACACTTGTGGATCCTGAGGGGTGCCTAACACCTTCCCCTTAGGATAATTTTAAGCCCTTACCCAATCTCTGGTTAGTAATGTAGTTGTAATTGAACCCCTTAGGTGCCCTAATACACCGTTAAAATCGTTAGGTGGAGACTCTTTAAAATATGAAAATCCCTTTCCCAAAAGGAACTATTTGTCCTAACCAATGTCATAAACCCGATTCCGCGAGGAATAAGGGGGGCGCGACAGCATGGAGACTCTGCTGGAGATATCCAGGCTTTTACCATTTTGAATTGTTTCGTGAATTTGTGCCTTTATTTTTTACCTGCACCCTTTCCTATTCCCTTTACATGCAATTAATTTTTTACTTAAGGTATTTACTTTTCTTCAAAGACGAAACTGACATATCTCTTTGTTTTGTTTTGTAACTGCTTTAAATCATTACTGTTGTTTTTACCGCTTTCTTTAACGTGCAAATACGTAACAACTTGTTTTAATACTTATTATTGCATAATCATGCTCTACATTCATACTCCACTCGTGCCAAACAAAATACTATAGCAACGCTTGATGAGTGGTTGCGCTCTTCCTAAATTATTACCCACTAAATTCGGAAAGGCTTATTTGCGGTAAAACTAGTCGATCAGCGGTGCAGTCGACGGTTCCGTGCCTTTCCCCCTTGAGTTGTCCACTCAAGGGTACCGGTCTAAAACCCCATAGCATAGGTGTCGTCTGCACGATAGCTTTTAAGACAGCCTTATCCAAAAGTCCATCGAGTTTCCCTAAACCCAAATGGACGCCCTCACGTTCTGTGCATTTATTTGGAGAACCAAATGCTTCCTGCTAATTATTGATGATAAATAGTCAAGTCCGGTGGGGGTAAGGGCCTAACCTTATTTGTTTTGCAGAAAAATGAGGCGCGAAGTCCCCAGATTTGGCATGGTCTCCAACATCCACCCAAGACTGTTGAGTTGGTGGGAGGATCTGCACTCTAGCGACAAAGCTATCATTAGGAAACACTTGGGTAACCTACCATCTCTCCTGGAAATCCAGCCTAACAAAATGATAATAGAGGCTGCTACCCTATTCTGGGATCGTGAAAGGTCCGTGTTCCGCTTTGGGAACATCTAAATGATGCCTTTGATAGAAGATATAGAAGGGTTGGTAACCTAGTATGGGAAACTCTAGGGTTGTTGATGCCTGAGAACCGCACAGGCAAAAGTTTCCTCAAAATGATGGGCCTGAAAAAGGATGCAGAATTGATATGTTTGGAGGATTCGTACATTCCTTTTGACTACTTGTACGAAAGGTATGGCTACAGCAAATCATACCGTACCTACAATGACGAGTTCGCTATCACCTCTCTGGGACACGTCCATCGCCGAGTGTTCGTGTTTATGCTTTACTTTTTGGGTTTGATCGTGTTCCCGATGAAGAAGGAAAGGATCCATACCAGGCTAGCCATGGTAACTAAGACTATAAATTAAGGGGTAGATGGGAAAGACTTCAGCATTGTGCCCATGATCGTTGCAGACATATATTGGACCTTAGAAAGGTGTCAACAAGGAGCAAAGCATTTCGAAGATTGCAATTTATTACTTCAACTGTGGCTCATGGAACATCTCCAAAGAGGCGAATACCGACAAGACATTCACCGCAGAATGTGGGATGACCACATCGCTTTCCATCACCCAAAGCGAATGAATTATATCCCCGACATGTTCGCTCAGCCTGAAAATGCCGAGGGATGGGTTGAGATTTTTGATAACTTGACTAAAGAGCAGGTTCAATGGATGTTTGAATGGTTTCCAACGGATGAGTTCATCATTTGATCCCGAGATGCATCATTTCTAATACTGGTTGGTCTAAGGGGGACATACCATTACGTCCCTCTTCGAGTTATGAGGCAAGCAGGAATGAAGCAAGTCATCCCTAGGGTCGAGAAGATGAGCAATCTTCGAGCTGACTTTCAAATAATGACAGTCCTCACAAGTGCCAAAGCTCAGCACATGTGGCACTGCAAAGTTATACTTGAGAAAGACACCATCGAACCAGACAAATACCATGCCGGTTGTACCCATTTCTATCTTAGTTGGTTAGAAGAGGATTTGGGTTGCCATAGAAAGCCGGGGTATGTCTGAGGTCACAGGGTTATAGATGAAAGGGCCAAGGCACAAGTCAAATACAACCAACTGCATAAAAGGATCCGGGAATATGAAGATGACCACCACAAGATACATGAGGCCAACAAGAAACTGATTGAGGAATGGAAGGACATGGCTATCAACGCCAACAAAAGGCTGGGGTACTTGGAACGAGGCATAGTCGAGCTGGAAAAAAAGTTCATCAAAAGAGTCGAAGATTGTCAGAAGGCTGAGGGAGCTGCAGGGGGATACCTAGCCAGAACCTACCTGTTGTTGGGACTTCGCAAGCTGGGAAAACTGTAGAAGGAAAGTAAGAATGCTGAGTCTGGGGAAGGTCCTTCTGGGACCAAGTATATAGGAGTGTCTTTATTTTTCTATCAATGTAATAAGGCCAATGGCCATTAGTGACTTTTATTTTTCTCTATCGTTTTGGGATTTGTCTATTTTTCTCATCAATAAAATGAGGCATTTAGCATTTTAAGTTCTCCAAATCAATTTGTCGCTAGGCCGACCTCGGGCACAAAGAGGTTCCCAACTTAGGACGCGCTTTACATTTACGCATTATGTGTTTAAGTACCGCAATATTCTTTTCATAATCCTCACTGACTTGGTTACCTTTTGTTTTTATTTCTTTTTCTTACTCCCCTCCCCAAAGGTTAGTTCATGCATTCTGGCATCATCAGCCTATCGGACAAGATCCAAGGGCCCTCCACCCTCTCCTCCTCCTAGTCCTCCTAAGGGCAAAGACAAAGGCAAAAGTAAGATGGAAGAGTCCAGCGGCACCATAAAGGAGAATATTATTGAAAGGGTAGAGACCACTGATGGCCGAGGTATTCAGATCCTGCATGAAAACATGTCACCACTTGAACAGAAATTGCTGAAGTTTCAGGAAGAACTCGATCAAGTCCGAAATCTGGCCAACTTGTCATTTTCCCTCAACGTCCCCGACGTCAACCTTCCAAATGCTCAAAACCACGCACCTCCACAAAATATCCCAATACAGCAAAATCATCCCGCACCTCACCATCACGTCACTCCCCCAAAGAACCAAACTCTCCCGACGCAGTGCAATGCTTGCCACACCTCAAATAACACTCCACTACTCATCCTAGAACCTCAAAACCCCACAAAGGACCATTTCCACACCTGTAACAATCCCATCTATGTGGAAATCGTGACCCACTCCACTCTGCCTATCTCACAGGCATCCGAGTTTGACAGAAAGGACTTACTTATCAAGAACCTGGCCGAGGAGCTTAAGAAATTGACCAGCCGAGTCCAGGGTGTTGAAGGAACCAAGGGAATTGAAGGGTTGAATTATGAAGACCTTTGTATCCAAACTGATGTCAAAATGCCCGAGGGGTACAAACCTCCAAAGTTCGAAATGTTTGATGGTACTGGTGATCCGAAGGTCCATCTGAGGACCTATTGTGACAAATTGGTTGGCGTTGGGAAGGATGAAGGTATCCGCATGAAGCTGTTCATGAAGAGTTTGAAGGGAGGCGCACTGTCTTGGTACATCAGCCAAGACCCCAAGAAGTGGTCAAACTGGGTAAGCATGGCGTCTGATATTATGGACAGGTTTAGATTCAACACAGAGAACGCACCAGATGTGTTCTACATTTAAAATTTGAAGAAGAAACTCATAGAAACCTTTCGCGAGTATGCTACTCGCTGGAGGTCCAAAGCCGCTAAAGTCAGACCTGCTCTAGAGAAAGAGCAGATGAACAAGTTCTTTGTCCGGGCTCAGGACCCCCAGTATTATGAGAGATTAATGATGGTTGAAGGCCACAAGTTCTATGACATCATCAAATTGGGTGAGCGGATTGAAGAAGGTATTAAAAGCGGTATGGTTACAAATTTGAAGCCTTGCAAGCCACTAACAAGGGTTAACAGTCCGGTGGTATGTCTAAGAAGAGAGACGTGGGAACCGTAATGATTGCACAAATATCCAAGTCCCAACTCAAATACCAAACTTATCCAACACCTCCACTCGCACACCAACCATCCCCGAATTACCAAGCACCCTCACCAAATTACCAAGCTCCACCACCTTCCTACCAAGCTCCACCGCCCACATATGAACCTTCTTCGCCCAGGTACTCACAACCCGCTCCCATTTACCACACCTATAATTCCCAGTCGTCCCATTACCAATCACCCCCTGCATGCCAAAACTTCCCTAGACCTCATCCCAATTTTGATCGCTGCCCTCCAAAGCAATACACCGCCATAGCCGAGCCTATTTACCAGCTTTATGAGAAGCTCAAAGCTGCTGGTTATGTCACACCTATCCCTGCTACCACCCCTGAGAACCCTTCTCAGTGGGTTAACCCAAACAAATCCTGTGCATACCATTCTAGCCTGAAAGGACACACCATCGAAGAATGCCACTCTCTGAAGGACAAAATACAGGCTCTCATTGACAACAAGATTATTATAGCAAAAGACCCCGCTCCAAACGTCCGCGACAATCCTCTGCCAGACCATAAGGATAGAGGTATCCATATGATTGAAATAGAAGATGATTGGGATCCCGAGGGATCAATCGGGTTGATTGTAGAAGGCGATGACCCAAAGAAACCCGCAGTCACTCTCAAACCGATCATAGTGCAGATTCAACCATTTGAGGATGCTGAGGTGAATATGTCTATACCATTTGAGTTTGAAGCAACGCCACCTGCAAAGTCACCAGTGCCAATTAAAGTCGAGTTTGTATCTCTGGCAAATGCACCGGTAGCATTCGAGGTCGCAGTCTTGCCACCCCAAACACACATTTCGTTTGAAGTAAGGATGTCCGCACCAATTCCGGTGGCAATGTCAACCACGCCCTTCTATTCAAACGCTATCCCTTGGGACTACACAGACGATGCGAGAAGGAAATACAAGGTCAGGTCTGAGGAAGCTGTCACGGCACAGGGTATGACGAGAACTGGTAGGGTCTACACCCCTGAGCATCTGGCAGAGTCAAGCAAGCATGCTGCCAACCAGCCTCCCCTTATCGAAACAGGTCCCGATGACCTTTGGAGAAAGGTACATGCTAAGGAGTATTCATTCATCGACCAACTGAACAAGACACCGGCACAAATATCCATCCTCTCTTTGCTGCAGAATTCTGAAACACACAGAAATATTTATTTAAAGTGTTGAGTGAAGCATATGTGCCAAACAACATCACTAGCGGGGAAATAGCCAATATGGTAGACCAAGTACTGCAGAGTCATAAGATCACTTTTCATGAGGACGAGCTACTACCTGAAGGATTGGGGCACAACAAAGCGTTGCACATCACCGTGCAATTCGAAGATCATTTCATCACAAGAATCTTGATTGATGGAGGTTCTAGTCTTAACATCTGTCCATTGATAACACTCAATAAATTGGGTAAAGGCCTACATGAGATAAGGGATGGAGCAATCAATGTGAAAGCGTTTGACGGTGCTCAGAGGTTCACCATGGGGGAGATCAGTCTATGTCTGTAGATGGGACCGACTTGGTTCGAAGTGGATTTCCAGGTGATAGATGTGCTAGCATCATACAACCGATTGTTGGGACGACCCTGGATTCATGCTGCTGAGGCCGTAGCGCCAACGCTACATCAGGCGGTAAAATTCGAGGGGAACCACCAAGAGGTGATTATTCATGGTGACGGTAGAAACCTCATTTATAGTCGTCATATTATTCCAGTGCTTGAAGGAAAAAGGAAGATAGGCGGGGGAACTTACCACCACATTGAGCGGGTCAATGCTATCGACAAGGACAAGTGATGGGATAGCGATATTGAAGGCATCCTGAAATGGAGAGGATATGAGCCAGGCAAAGGGCTCAGTAAGAACCTCCAAGGGATTACGAAGCCCATAAAGCTCAAGAAACATGGTACCACTTTCGGTCTGGGGTATAAGTACACTTGGCAGGAATTCAACGACTGATCGCCACCTTGGCGCGGTCCCTATTACCCTTTGGAGCAGTCGATACCTCATATTGAGCAGACTTTTAAGCAGGCCGACATTATTTACGGATCAGACGAAGAAGAAGCACTTGCAGCGATGAGGAGTTTTTTCCTAAAGGATGATGATATGGATTTTTGTGTTGTTCTCGAGGAGGAGGGGGAGGAAGGCCCTTCCATACAGACTGTAATCAAGGGGACATATCTCAAGAACTGGTCTATCAAGACGACCAAAGCCCGACGAGCCTCGGAGTAGCAAGGCTAAAACAAGCATTAATTACTGTTTTATTTACTAAATGATTTTCCTTTTCCTGCATTTCTTCAATTTCTGCAATAAGATCTTCAATGTTCAAAACAGTTATTCAATTCATCAAAGCATCTTCTAAATTTCTCTTACGAATCCGATATTTATTTTTGTTGTCTTCTCTCATTACTTTATTTATACAACATTACTATTACTTGTCTTGATGAACCGATGACTGTGACATGAGACAACGCAGTAAACGAACATTGATTCAGACGAAGACGAAATACCTTGCGAGATTGTCAAAGAAGTTGAGAACTTTGAGAACAGGCCTAAGTCCAACCTGGACGAGACTGAAAGCATCAACCTCGGAGATTCAGAAAACATCAAGAAGATACTAAGAAAGATGATAGAAAGGCACAAGTAGTGGCACGAGAATGTTATCATTTGTCTTATTGGAATATCGCACCACAGTTCGCACCTCAACAGGGGCAACTCCCTATATGCTAGTTTATGGTACCGAGGCTGTTATTCCTGCCGAAGTTGAGATTCCATATTTAAGACTTATACAAGAAGTTGAGCTCAGCGACGCGGAATGGGTAAAGAGTCGTTATGAGCAACTAGACCTCATAGAAGGAAAGAGAATGAATGCAGTCTGTCATGGTCAACTCTGTCAGAACAGAATTTCCAAATCCTTCAACAAGAAAGTCAAGCCGAGACGATTCACACCAGGGCAGCTGGTGTTAAAGAAAATCTTTCCGCATCAAGATGAAGCCAAAGGGAAGTTCTCTCCCAAATGGCAAGGTCCGTACATGGTTCATAGAGTGCTGACAGGAGGATCACTCATACTTGCAGAAATGGAAAGAGAAGTTTGGCAGACACCGATCAATTCAGATGCAGTCAAGTGCTACTATGTGTAATCTTTGTGCTTTCTCAGTGATGTAAATTGAACTACGCCTGACCTGATTCCCGTTTAAGAGGGGATACGTAGGCATCCCTATGGGTTCGGTCAATATTCAATAAAAATCTATTTTACCCGCAATTGGAAACTGGGGCAGAATTTTGAGGAGGACCCTCAAAATTCTGAAGCGAGTAGCAGTCCGCAAGCATTCACCCAGCCGACTGGGGCAGAATTTTGAGGAGGACCCTCAAAATTCTGAAGCGAGTAGCAGTCCGCAAGCATTCACCCAGCCGACTGGGGCAGAATTTTGAGAAGGACTCTCAAAATTCTGAAGCAAGTTCAGCCAATCTCCACGCGAGTAGCAGTAAGAGGCGTCCACCCAGCAAACTGGGGCAAAATTTTGAGAAGGACCCTCAAAATTCCGCAGCAGGAGAGGTTGCAATGTCTCAAGCCGTGTCATGTCATCGGTTCATCTAAAACTATTTTAGATTATATATTATATCTTACAAAATCATGCGTATTTATTTTTTCTGAAGCAGCTTGTTTAGCAAACGCTACCCCAATGATACATACTGTATCATCATGATCAAGCAAACGAGCCAAGTAGAGCTAGCAGGAATGCGAACTAACTTTTCCCCTTTACAAAACTCACGATCTTTCTTTGGATGCAGGCACAAAATTGCAAAAGCCCCAAAACATATTATACGCTCAAAGGACAGACATCGTTCCTCAAATTCGTCATGCCAACATTTATTATCAGCACAAATGATGCTTCATTATCACAATGCTCTACCGCAATTTAACACCAGCTAAGAATTTCTGTTTTCCTTCCTTTAATCTTGCATAAGGCTACCATTCGGGCTTCCGAGGTTAAACGCTACCTCCATCTGCATTCGCATCTTGCATAAGGCTACCTTTCTGCCTTCCGAGGTTAAACGCTACCTCCATGTGCATTCACATCTTGCATAAAGCTACCTTTCTGCCTTCCGAGGTTAAACGCTACCTCTATCTGCATTTGCATATTGCATAAGGCTACCTTTCTGTCTTCCGAGGTTAAACGCTACCTCCATCCGCATTCACATCTTGCATAAGGCTACCTTTCTGCCTGAGGATCTCTTTTATCAGTTTGCATATCATTATTCAAAGGCTTCATGGTTCGGAGGCATCATCTTCATGGACGGAGAACATCATTTTATGGCCTGCGAATCCTGCATCAAGCAATTAATGGCCCAGGACATCATGGTCTAAAGACTTCATCCTTAACCGTCCGAAGACATCATTCATGGTCCGACGGGAATTTGCATCATATTTAAATTATGCACTATATATGCTTGTATTGTTTATTTGCAAGTAATCCAGCGAACAGCGACCGTCTCGGCAGGAGCAATCCCGCTCCAGTTCTCTTAATTACCCCGTGAGCCTTTTATTCAATCAGTCCTATATTTTGCGCCCGTCCTTATAAAACTTCACGGTATACTTCGTCGTTGGCTCCTGAACTACATACGGCCTGATTCCTGTAAAACCAGGGATATGTGGGCAGCTCATAAACCAGGGTGCGGCCTAAACCTCTTCAAATCGCTTCGCTCGGTCAAAACTGGCCATCATGTCTTTACCCGACAACTCTTCCATCCTTCCCGGGTAAAGAGGGGTACTTGTTGATACCCAATTTTACCTCAAACTATTTTAAAATATGTATATATACCTTCAAAATCACTCTTTATAATAACTGGTGTTTTTCCGTAATTTTTTCATATTTATTAAATTCTTTTCCAATTTATTCAGTATTTTTATATTCAATAATTATTCATAAATTGTATTATAAATAATTTCAAAATTTTTCCCAGCTCAGTATATCATTTTTAATCCTATTAGGATTTGATTATTTCACAAATTGGCCAATTTGGCATTATTTGGCTATAATTACAACAATGCTGCAATTATAGCCTAATTGTACATTTTATGTCATTTTAATTCAATAATTATTCATTTTATATCTTCTATATTAATTAATTACCTTAATTCCACCTATTTAAGCTTAATTTAATTTTATGCAATTATTACCTATATTTATTATTTATCTATTTAATTGGGTATTTAACAATTATCCCCTCCCTATTTAAATTATAACCTAATTTTAATTCAATTTCAGCCTATTGGAACCAGCCCAATTATATAACCCAATACCCAAGCCCAATCCCTATCCTACCCGACTCAATTCCCTTATGCAATCTAAGCCGTTGATTATTTCAAATCAACGACCCAGATCTCCCCATTCCTAATTTAACCCCTAATGACTACCCCCCCTCATTCATTCCCCCGTTTCCATTCTCTCTCAACCGTCTCTCTATCTCCCTCTCTCTAGAACCTTCCACCTTCCATTTTCTCCGACCATATCTCTCACTGAAAACTATGGCCTCTCATCATCTCTTGGCCCTTGCTTCACCCCATGCCGGTCTAATGATACCTTGAGGTCCTCGGGTGAACCTGGAGCGGTTCAACTCCTACCCATGGTCGCTCATGCCATTTTCCGGCCACTTACGGCCGTCTGAGTAAGAGCTATGACTTTTCCAGCTAAAGTCGGCGACATCTTTAAGGTTTTTCTTGTTTCTCTGGGTTCTCTGAAACCCTAACTCCTAATATTTTTCGATTTCCTTTAGATCTGTCTTAGATCTATGTATGTTATGAAGCTTTTTACATGTTTCCTTCAAAAAATCCTCCTATTTCTAAATGATCTTTCATGTCAAAACCAGGGTTTCAAACCCCTTTTTCAAAAACGATTTCCCTTCAGATTTTAAGTATTATTTTGTGATTTTCGTTATGTCTAAGCCTTTCCCTTTCTGCACCTGAATTATTTTGTTAAAAGACCCTAAAGTCTTGGCTTTAATCTGTGGCTCTAAGTTTGTTTCCAACAATATGTTTATCTGTTCTATTATGATCACTATGTTCTCTTGAATACTCTGTGATTTCGTGATGTTTTACCCTATATTGATTGTTAGGGTTTCCGGCTGCTATTACCCATGTTTATTCTGTGATTCTACTCTATTTTTGTTCATCGATACCTCTAGATCTTTACCTTTCCTGCTTGTACTATGCTTATTCAGTGGTTCATGTCATGTTCTGTGTAAACCCCTAATTCCGTGTGATTTTACCCTATTTTAATTACCAGGGTTTCTGATTCTCTCCCGTTGTGTGTTTACTCTGCATAATCTATGTTGATTCTTAAATCGGTACTACCCCTATTTGAATCCCTAATTTCCTGTGATTAATTTCCTTTAATTGATTTCCTGTGATAATATTTTTACGACCTTTAGTTACTTCTTGCCTTATTACATGACTGATTTTACTATCAATTGATTCTTAAGTAGTGTTTTAATTAAAACCTTATGAACCTGACCCTAATTTCCTACTATGTGCTTACTATGTTCGAAAACTTTCCTTATTTATTATACACGATTCCTTTCCTTACTTGTTACCTGTTCTGACCGTTTGAAATTTAACTCATTTAATTAAGGGAGTACTAGTACTGATTTGGCAACTAATTGATTCTTTGAGTTCCATAATTACTGGGCAGTCTAATTATTACCTTATTTTCACCTAGTTTCAAACTATATATATACTCTATTCATTCCATGGCACACACACACGAACAATTAATCTGCTCAACTCTCTCTCTCACAACTAAAACTTGATCTATATTCACTCTTCTGTGCTACTTTCTACTATTCTAATTTAGTCGGCTTTAAGCCAAGGCTAACTATTGTGCCTCTCCTATTCCTTCTTTGTGTTTCTGCTTTCTTCACTCTACTAAGTATTCTGTTGTTCAATATGTAACTAAGATCCTGAATCCCATATACCTGTTAAGTTATGATTTACTTGTCACTGACCAACATGTTTCTATATACTTAGCACCTGCTTCTTATGTGAACCCCCATGCCAATGACTGGTACATTAGTTTAATCATGGTCATAGTTGTTTGGTATTGATATGTTAATCTAATCTGGTACTTTACTATAACCCTGATCCTCTGAACCCTTAGGAGCTTCTGATTGCATGCCTATATGTGTTTTTGCATGCTACATGCTTACCCTTACTTGCTCTGTATTTGTCCCTCAAATCCCATTACCCCTGCTTGTGATTGTTGGACTATTCCTGGTCCTTTGTGTGATGTTGAACTTGGTGTTCCTGCCCTTTTGGTGGTTAAACTTCTTTGTTATAAAACTATTCTAATCAAGTTTCCCTCTTCAAAATTGTTTTCTTACTTACCCTTTTCAAAACTGTTTTCTTACGTAACCTTTTCAAAACTATGTCAAGCACTCTCACATATATTCTTAGAAGTCTAGGTTCTGCCCTTTCTATGTGAGCATTGCCTTGGGACCCTTGAGCTCCCTCTGAACTTTGACACACAAAGGCTGGCCATTCCACACTGCACTTACTCTATCTTGGCTATGAAATCTGGGTGTGAGCACTGCTCGAGATCCCTTGAGGTCCTTATGGAACTCTGACACCCTGATTATGAGAAAGGTTGTGAACTAATACTTGGCATTGAGGACCTGGAGACTTGAGCCTATTATGAAGGCTCCCTATAGTTAACCTCTCATTTTCTTATGTAATTCCTATTTAATGGTCTGTAATAATTAATTGTAAACAACTTTGGGGTCGGATAGTGAAAATGGGTGGGGTGATATGCATGCTATAGTATAATTAAGGGTAGAGACCATGTTTCTAGGTTTATTTTCTCTATGCGCAATAGCAGCCATGTTTAGGTACAACATGTCGTGCATTAGATATCATACTACTTAGGCTCATATATACTGCTTTCCTTTCAGTACGTCATCATTCATTGCCCTCACTTAGAAATCCTGCCTATAGAATAAATAATTAAGTAAATTTCTATTATGTGATTCTGCTCATATAAACGTGTTCTGAAACTTTATTAGAAGTCCTGTCCTAGGATAAATAATGTTAATTGTAATCATGCCTCACCATGCCTACGCACTTAGAAATCCTGTTTCTAGGTAAACAACATTAAAAAATATATCACCTATGCTATTCTTGAAACTGTGCATAATGTTGTGATTCTATGTGCATTTAGAAATCCTGTTTAAGTTATTATGCATCATGCTGCATTAGACATCATGCTATAGGATCGTACTCATTTAACTGCACTTAGTCTAAATACGGGTATCTAAAACAGTCCCCTGTTCTAAACAACAGGTAATTAGTCCTTGCACATCTTCAACACCTAGAATTGCATGTTATCTTACACTTAGCAAGCCTTAGATAAACAACTTAAAAATATAACCAGAACTATCCTTTGTGATTAATGTTTAACTGTCAGCATGCTAAAAACCAGTAGGCAAGCTTGATTAAGACTTCCTCTCTGAGTTATGCAATAAATCTGTCTTTGTGTTATCACCTAGATACCATGCTTTAGGATTGTGAATTAATATGGACCTTAGTTGTGTATGAGATATGTTGTTTATGTGTACTGTGTGTGGAGGAATACTTGAGCCTTTATCTGCTTTCCGTGCTTTCCCTTTATATGCAGTCGTACTTGTTTTGTTATCTGTTGCCCTAGAATTTTTACCTTTAAAACCTGAGGGTCTGCCTAGCACCTCCCTTTAGGATAGGAGTCCTAATTTCCTCCAGAACTGATAGGAAGGGACTGGTAACATCATGCTATAGAGGTCGAGACCAACACTCGTTTTTAATAACCTTACGGGGTAGGAAGGGTAGAATATGGATATGATGACAGGTACGCTAATACCACGTGTAGACCCTCTTCGAGGAGTGATTACCGGGTATTGCATTGATGTGATTCATATTATTATAAGCCTAGGACACTTTTATATGCTTAGCTCGTAATCCTTTTCAAAGTCTAATCTCCTTTACTATTTTCAAACATCTACATGCTTAAGACTTAAATCCTCTCTTATTTGAACCTTTACTTGTTATTTGCTAATTGTACAAATTCACTAAACTATTTGGCCGGGAACCACACTTGTGGATCCTGAGGGGTTCCTAACACCTTCCCCTTAGGATAATTTCAATACCTTACCCAATCTCTGGTCAGTAATGTATTTGTAATTGAACCCCTTAGGTTCCATAACGCACCATTAAAATCGTTAGGTGGCGACTCTTCAAAATATGCAAATACCTTTCCCGAAAGGAACGAGTTGTCCCAACCAATGTCATAAACCCGATTCCGCGAGGAAAAAGGGGGGCGCGACACTGCTCAACTTGAAACCCTTAGAATCGAGGGCCTGTCTCTAGACCTCCAACCTCTCGTTAACACCACTTCGCGTCTTATCAATCAAGACTATGTCATCCGCAAATAACAAACACCAAGGCACCTCCCCTTGAATGTGACGTGTCAAAGAATCCATTGCCAGGGAATACAAAAACGGGCTAAGTATTGATCCCTGATGCAACCCCATCTCAGCCGGAAAGTAATCAAAGTCTCCTCCTACTGTCCTAACCCATGTCTTAGCTCTATCATACATGTCTTGAATCACTTTAATATACGCTACAGGCACTCCTCTAGCCTTCAAACATATCCATAGAACCTCTTTCGGGTTTTTTCAGAGGCTTTCTCCAGGTCAATGAACACCATATGCAAATCCTTCTTCACCGCCCTATACTACTTCACCAATCTCCTCACAATGTAAATGGCCTCAGTAGTCAACCGTCCCCGCATGAAACCAAACTGGTTCTTGGAAATGGAGGCCCACCTACCTTTAATCACGCTCTCCCACAATTTCATCGTATGGCTTATCAATTTGATACCTCTATATTTGTTGCAGTTTTGGACATCCCCCTTGTTCTTGTACAAAAGGATCATCGAACTCCGCCTCCACTCTTCGGGTATCTTCTTCGTCCTAAAAATGACGTTAAACAACCGACGGATAACTAATGGGTTTAATTTTTATATTTGCTCAAATTGGGGGTTCATCAAATTTGAGAGAATAAGAATTCTCCCAAAAGTGATCACATTCAAGAAGCCATGGATAATATAGTTACCCATATTATCCGTCAGTTAACCCATTTTTATTCGTATTAAATATGGGTTGGGTCGAATAATTTATTTATTTTTTCATTACCCATTTTCGATCCATTCCATATCCAACCCGATCCGACCGTTTTCCACCCATTTGAAACTAGGGGTGGCAAAATGGTTAAAAGAATACAGTTAACCACCCATATTATCCATCAAAAAGGGTTGGATAATGAACTTTTTAAAAACGGGTCAAATATGATTAAGAACCATAGTATCCATTTAGAAATGGATAACCAACGGATAACTAATGAGTTTAATTTTTATATTTGTAAAACCTCGAATTGGGGGTTCCTCAAGTTTGAGGGAATATGAATTCTATAAAAAATGATTGTATTCAAGAAGCAATGGATAATATGGTTACCCATATTATTCGCCGGTTAATCCCTTTTTTATCCGTATAAAATATGGGTCGGGTCGAATAATTTATCCGTTTCTGACCCGTCACATATCTAACCCGACCTGCCCGTTTGTCACCTATTTGAAACTAAAGGTGGCAAAAGGGTTAAAAGAAAATAATTAACCACCCATATTATCTATTAAAAAATGGGTTGGATAATAATTTTTTTAAAATAGGTCAAATATAGATAAGAACTATATTATCCCATTTAGAAAATGGATAACTAATGTGTTTAATTTTTACATTTGTAAAACCTCAAATTAGGGGTTCATCAAGTTTGAGAGAATAGGAATTCTCCCAAAAGTGATCATATTCAAGAAGCTATGGATAATATGGTTATCCATATTATCCCCCGGTTAACACATTTTTTATCCGTATTACATATGGGTCGGGTCAGATAGTTTATCCATTTTTGACATGTCTCATACTGGCCTGCCCCCCCCCCCTCCCGCTTTGCCCCCCATTTGAAACTAGGGATGGAAAAATGGTTTAAAAAAAATAGTTAACCATCCACATTATCCATTAAAAATGGGTTGGGTAATAAAAATTTTTAAAACGGGTCAAATATAGATAAGAATCAAATTATCCATTTAGAAAATGGATAACCAACGGATAACTAATGAGTTTAATTTTTACATTTGTAAAACCTCGAATTGGGGGTTCCTCAAATTTGAGAGAATAGAAATTCTCCCAAAAGTGATAATATTCAAAAAATCATGGATAATATGGTTACCCATATTATCCGCCTGTTAACCCGTTTTTTATTCGTGTTAAATATGTGTCAGTCGAATAATTTATCCATTTTTTCATTATCCATTTTTGACCCTACCATATCCAACTCGACCAGCCCGTTTGCCACCCATTTGAAACTAGGGGTGGCAAAATAGTTAAAGAAAATAGTTAACCACCCATATTATTTATTAAAAAATGGGTTGGATAATGAAAATTTTAAAAACGGGTTAAATATGGATAAGAACCATATTAACCATTTAGAAAATGGATAACTAATGGATTTAATTTTTATATTTGTAAAACCTCATATTCAGTTCCTCTAGTTTGAAAGAATATGTATTCTCCCAAAAGTGATCATATTCAAAATTCCATGGAATCCGCCAGTTAATCCTTTTTTTTATAAGTATTAAATACGTGTCGGGTTGGATAATTTATCTGTTTTTCACTACCCATTTTCACCCCTCCCTTATCCGACTCGACTAGCCCGTTTGTCACCCCTTTGAAACGAACAAAAATTGTGTAAAAATAGCACAGACTAGCAAGTTTTCAGATTAGTAATGTAAAAATAATCAGCGTTTGCAAAGTTATTGAAAAATAGCCACTATTTTTTTGCAACACGAAAAGTTCCAGCATAATATACTGGAGATTGGTGCACCTGTGTATGAACTTCCAACATATTATGCTGGAACTCCAGCACACAGAAAGTTCTAGCATAATATACTGGAAACTGGAGCATCTGTGTATGAACTTCCAGGATATTATGTTGGACCAATATATTATTCTGGAACTCCAGCATATTATAATGGAGTTCCAGTCTATTTGTAGTGGAACTCCATCATAATATACTGGAGATTCCAGTATATTATGCTGGAAGTTCACATGTAAAAAATTCAAACTCCAGTATATTATGCTGGAATATTTTCCGAATTTTGAAGGATGTTTTTGTTCAGATATATCTTTACTTGAAAAGTAGCTAAATTTCGATTACTTTGAAACTGTGGCTATTTTTTAATTACCATTTGTAAATCTGGATATTTTTGAATTTCTTAATGTATATTGGACCAAAGGCACTTCGCATGCTTTAGAACTTTGACCAGCTAGTATGTAAATGGAAGGGGAGCCTGGAGCAACAATCAAGTTGTTTCTGTGTGATCTACATGTTACATATTCGACTCGTGGAATCAACCACTGATGCTTCCATCAGGATATGCTGCCTACATTGCAACCCCTTAAGGTGCGGCCCTTCCTCGGACCTTGCGTAACACGGGATGCTTTGTGCACTGGGTTGCCTAGCTAGTAAGCAATTCTGATAACTCCAACTTGTTTTTGGCAAGCATTTCCAAATAAATATTGAAGCTGTAATGAGTAAAATATGCTTTTACTTCAATCAGATTCTAAAACATATATAGAGGTCCCAACCTTTAATTTTGAAGTTTCCATAAGTGAGGTGTTGGCCCAAGAAAAGGAATAGTTTTGAAGATTGACAAAGGAACTCAGATATGAACCAGGTCCATCACTGGCAGACATAGACACGAGCAGAGTCAAAGGCACGTGAGGTGCATATGTTGGAGATAAATAAAATATGGTAAAATTAGAGATATCTTCTTATCGAAAAGATTGCAAAATGATAAGGAGAATGACTCCTTATTCAGTAAGAACAGAATCAAAGATAAGGAAGGATTTGAGAAGTTGAGATTAACTAGAACTCTTCCACTAAGGAAGAGTAGCATTAGAAATCTAGTTAATTTCTTATATACTAATCCTATATATTGCAGATTATTCTTATTGTACAAGCATGTACAGAAGCAGAAGTTAAGAAAGAATTGAGAGCAAAATTAGCGAGGCAATTTTGCAAGCAGTTCGAGTGAAATTAGAGTGTGCGAATCTGAAGCTACTTGAACCAACTAGAAGAACCAGTTCCAGCTGTTGTCTTTTAGTCTAGTTTATTTGTAGTAGGTAGTTTCGACTTGTACCTTTTCAGCTTTATCTAGAAGCGTCTGTAATAGGTACTCGGCATTTCAATTTATAGCTAACTTGGAGTTTGTCGCAAATAACTAGAGTCTAGTTTTCCACAAGGGATTTGAGTTAATCCTAGGTTTACAAAAGAGTTTTTGCTGTTTTGGCTCACTGATTTAGTAAAGAGTTTTGGAAAATCCTACTAGGAAGTAGGTCATGATTTTTTTCACCTCTTGAGCCAGGTGTTTCCACGTAAGAATCTCTATGTTCTTTAATTTTTGTATTTATTATTCTGCAAACGGTAAGAGTTGGAACACATAGAAGAATTGGTTCTTCTATGACAAGTGCACGTGAAAATCAGACACCACACAAATCACCCCCTTCCTTGTGTGGTATTGACGTATAAAACATCAATTGTTATCATAGTGGGTTATCCTTAAAGAGGCTAACACCTTAGGAGAAGATCAAGAAGAGTGCACCACTTGGAAATTGGGAAGGACAATCAACTGCTGGGCCTCCACTCTTTAATGACCTGTACTACTCCTGGTGGAAGAACATGATGTGAGACCACATAATCAGAGAAGACTACGAGCTATGGGACATTGTTACTGATGGTCCTTTAGCCACTATGAAGAAGAATGTTGAATGAGTAGATGTGCCAGAGACAAGAGCTGACTGCACTGTTGAAGATTTGAGAAAGTGGGAGAAGAATACTAAGGCCAAGAAGTGGTTTGTGTGTGGACTTGGTCCAGACGAGTACAGTAGAATTCAAAGTCATACCACTGCTAAAGAAATTTGGGACACTTTGCAAGTGGCTCATGAAGGAACGACTCAAGTGAAGAGGTCCATAGGTACTCTACTATATTCTCAGTATAAGAATTTCTCTATGAAGGAAGGAGAGACCATTCAATAGATGTATACAATGTTCACCACACTGACTAATGAACTAAAGTCTCTTGGAAGGACTCTTCTTGAAGAAGACAAAGTTGAAAAGATTCTGACAAGGGTTATGCCAGTTTTCTAGGAAAGCAAGATCTCTGCAATTCAGGAATCTAAGAACATTGCAACTCTTAAACTGGATGAATTGATTAGAAATCTCACTGCCTATGAACTTAAAAGGCAGACCATGAAGATGGACGCGCCCAAGAAGGAAAGGAGTCTGGTACTTAGAATCACTGAAGGAGCTGATCTGGAGGAAGATGAAATGGCTATGATCAACAAGGATTTCAAGAAATATCTTATGAGAGGAAAAGGTTCCTCAAGAGGTGGAAATTACAACAAGACAAGGGTACCTGAAAAAATGACTAAGGGCTGCTACAAGTTTGGGAAGACTGATCATCACATCAAGACCTACCGTCAATGGGAAATTTAATGGAAGAAGGAAACATATGAATGAAGGAACCGAAAGAAGGAACAGGTTCATCCCAAGAAGAAAAACGGATCAACAAAGGCTATGGTTGCTGCTTGGGGAGAAAGTTCAGATGAGGAATCATATGATGAAGATGGAGATGAACAAGCACTTATGGCAATTGACGAATCAGATGAGGAATCTCATGAGGAATCAGATGATGAAGATGGAGATGAACAAGCACTTATGGCAATTGGCGAATCAGATGAGGAATCTCATGAGGAATCAGATGATGAAGATGGAGATGAACAAGCACTTATGGCAATTGGCGAATCAGATGAGGAATCTGAGGTAAGTATAATTCATCTCAAAGACAAGATTATGTTTTTGTCTAAAGAAAAACTCTCTGAATTGCTACTAGATTTTATTGATGAATATGAGGTAATAAATAAGGAAAAGGAACAACTGTCTAAGGATTATGTAATTTTAAAGGCAAAGTGTAAGAACCTAGAACTCAGAGTCAGTGAGACTGTGAGTTAAAATACTGCTATGAAGAACCAGGTTCATACATTTGAAGCAAATGTCGTAGAGTTAAAATCTGAAAACCTAAAAATGAAACTAGGAACCAATAAGAAGATAGCTGACAACTCACAACTCACCTTAGAAGAAAATGTAGGTAAGCTAAAAGATGAACTATATAGGAAGGATGAACAGGTAAGAGTGATGAATGAGGAACTAGGCAAGGTGAAGCATGAACTAGATAGAACTTGTAAATGGAACAGATCCTCCGATGCTTTGACATGGCTACAGGAAAATCATAGTAGCAATAGAAGAGGACTTGGCTTTGGGAATCATCTCCCTAAGTGGGATCCTAAAAGCAAGTACCTCACTCTTCCTGAGAACAAAATTTGTACCCACTATGGTAAGACTGGTCACTATAAAAGTGAATGTAATGCAAAAGAAAATGCTAGTCAAAAGAACAAAAGTTTTGTTCAAGGGAAGTGTTGGTTGCCAAGTTGGGCTAAAAGGAATGTAATTCATACTTTTGCTTATAGAAAGGGACCCAAACTAGTTTGGGTTCCTAAGACTAACCCCTGGTTTCTTTTTGTAGGTTCAAGTGAAGGGGAGCAGCCAAATATGGTACATGGATAGTGGCTTCTCAAAGCACATGACTGGCAACAAGGACCAGTTCCTTTCACTTGAAGACCTAAAAGGAGGAAGTATCTTCTTTGAAAATAGAAAGAAAGGTGAAATCATCGGGGTTGGTAAGGTAGGTAAGAATGACACTCATTCCATTGAGAATGTCTACTTGATAGACGACTTGAAATATAGCCTAATCAGTGTTACATCTGTGTGATAGAGGTAACTTGCTAGCATTCACCTCTACAAAATATTTTGTGATAAATATTACCACTGACAAGATTGTTTTGCAGGGAAAAAGAGTGAACAATATATACATTATAGATCTATCCACACTTTCAGAAAATGAACTAACCTTCTTAAGTATGCTAGACAGTGATCCCCTCCTTTGGCATAAGAGGCTTGGACATGCAAGTCTAAGTCAACTCAACAAATTTGTCTCCAAGGGCTTAGTGGTAGGACTGCCTAACATTAAGTTCAAGGAAGACAAAGTTTGTGAGGCTTGGTCAGGAGGGAAGCAGGTAAGGTCCTTTTTTAAAAGCAAGAAAGTGGTAAGTGCCACCTGAACGATGAAACTGGTCCATATGGATCTTTGTGGTCCAATGAGAACATTAGGCAGAGGTGGTAAGAGATATGTGATGGTGCTTGTTGATGATTATTCTAGATTTACCTGGACACTGTTTCTAACATCTAAAGATGAAGCATTTGACATGTTCACTTCTTTTGTTATAAAAATTCAAAAACAATTAGGAAATCAACTTGCATCAATTAGGTCTGATCATGGCACTGAATTTGAAAATGCTAAGTTTGCTGAATTTGTGATGTGCATGGCATAAATCATAATTTTTATGCTCCAAGAACTCCACAACAAAACGGAGAAGTTGAAAGAAAGAATAGGATACTTCAAGATATGGCTAGGACTATGTTTCTTTCTGGTAAATTACCCCATAGTTTCTGGGCAGAAGCTGTTAATACTGCATGCTACATCATAAATAGGTGCATGAAAAGACCCCTTGTAGAGAAGACTCCCTATGAGTTACTTAAAGAGAGAAAGCCAAATATATCCCACCTTAGGGCATTTGGTTGCAAGTGCTTTGTGCACAACAATGGTAAAGACTCCCTAGGTTAGTTTGATCCCAGAAGTGATGAGGGAGTATTCTTGGGATATTCTTCATATAGTAAAGCTTATAAAGTTTATAACAAAAGAACTATGTGTGTTGAAGAAAGTGTACATGTAGTTTTTGATGAAGCTAACATTCTTTCTAAGAGATAGGAACAAGATGATGAATCAATTGGGCTAGCTAGAAACTCACATGAGATCACAGCCCAGAATGAAGCACACTGGAGGAAGGAACATGTGATGGAATAGGTTCATCCATCCCGGAGAACATGACAGGGGGAATAGAACAAAATGATTCCCAAACTTTGTTGGAATCTGTGCCTGAACCTGCTCTACAGCAACAAAGCATTGAAGGAACATCACATAGTAACTAGATGTTTGTGAACCTTACAGATATCAAAGTTCTCATCCTATTGAGAAAATCATCACTGATCCAACCTATGGAATCAAAATCAGATCTTCTTTAAAGAATCTTTGTGCTTTTGATTCTTTCTTATATCTTATTGAACCTAAAAATATTGTTGAGGCTTTGCAGGATGTAGACTGGGTAAATGCAATGCAAGATGAACTCAACCAATTTGAAAGAAGTCAAGTTTGGCATCTGGTACCAAGACCCTTGGATAGATCAGTAACTGGCACTAAGTGGGTCTTCAGAAATAACCTTGATGAAGATGGAACATTTACTAGGAACAAGAAAAGATTGGTGGCTCAAGGATGTAGTCAGGAGGAAAGCATAGACTATGATGAAACTTTTGCTCCAGTGGCAAGGTTGGAAGCAATAAGACTCCTCATAGCCTTTGCTGCTTACATGGAATTCACCCTTCACCAAATGGATGTCAAGAGTGCCTTCCTAAGTGGCTATATAAAGGAAGAAGTGTTTGTCAAGCAATCTCCGGGGTTTGAAAACAAGGAGAATCCTGATCATGTGTACAGGCTTGACAAGGCACTCTATGGACTCGAGCGAGCTCCTAGAGCATGGTATGAAAGATTATCAAAATTATTGCTTGAGCATGACTACAAGAGAGGTAAAATTGATAGTACTCTATTCTTGAAAGAAAAAGGTAAAGATCTCTTGGTATGTAGATGACATAATCTTTAGAGCAACTACTGATAAGCTAAGTAAAGAATTTGCTAAACTAATGGGGAGTGAATTTGAAATGATCATGATGGGTGAGCTTAATTTCTTTTTGGGCTTACAAATTAAACAAAATTCAAATAGAACTATGATCCATCAACAAAAGTATGTAAAAGAGTTGCTTAAAGGGTTTTAAATGGAAGATTCCAAAGAAATTGACACTCCTATTGCAACAACCACAAAACTGGATGTAGATGAACCTGGTTCATCTGTTGATCAAAAGTTGTATAGAGGAATGATTGATTCATTGTTGTATCTCACTGCTAGTAGACCTGACATTGTTTTCAGTGTAGGACTTTGTGCAAGATTTCAGGCTAATCCAAAGGAATCCTACTTAACTGTTGTAAAGAGAATCTTGAGATACCTAAAAGGAACTACTCATCTATGTCTTTGATATCCAAAAGGCAGTAACTTTAATCTTGTAGGATATGCTGATGCTGATTATGCAGGTTTTTTAGTGGATAGAAAGAGCACCTTAGGCATGGCACACTTTCTGGGCTCATGCCTCGTGTCTTGGGCCACTAAAAAGTAGAATTATATGGCTCTATCTACTGCTGAGGCTGAGTATGTGGTTGCAGTCTCATGTTGTGCTCAACTGTTGTGGATTAAACAACAATTGATGGATTTTGGAATCGATATTGGATGTATCCCTATCTTTTGCGATAACGCTAGTGCTATCAGTATGACAAAGAACCCCGTTCATCATAAAAGAACAAAGCACATCGGTATTAGACATCATTTTTCAAGGGACAATTATGAGAAGGATTGATCTCTATTAAATTTTGTGCTACTGATTGCTGACATTTTTACAAAAGCAATGAGTAGAGAGCATTGTGAAAGGAACAGGTTAGAGTTAGGGATGATTAAGATCACCTAATTGAACCAGTTCAGAATGTATATGAAAAAAATGAATGAAAAAAAAATTTGGCTAGGAAATTCGAAACTTGTGTAAATAATTCGATTAACTGTTATTACGTCTCATGCTGTAAATAGCATACTCTTTTCCCATATTTTGATATGACTCACTAGTTACTAATGGAATTTTCTATATTGTTGAAAATTGAGGCTTGATCAAGAGGATTCTTAAGTGATGAACCTGGTTCATCTGAAAGGCGAGGTATATGTTCTCTACTCTACACATCTTGAAATATTAATAATTAAATCATGAGAAGAACTCTACCCAAACTCAAAATATTTTCAAAGTCTATCCTACAACAATTTGAACCAGTTTCGTCTAAATAAAAAATCCCCACTGTATTAAAACACCTAGATCCTAGAGGAGCAGTAACCGTCATTCCAAACTGACCAAATGCATAAGTGATTAGACTTCTAATTGACCCAAAAAGCTGCTGTTGTGTATTAATTACACTTTCCTTTTAAATCCCCCATCATCACTTCTGAAAATCCCTCATCAATTCTACTACCGTCGAAATCCTTCCTTCTCCTTTTGCCTTCAACTTAAATCCAGATTCTTTCTTCCATCTTCAACCAAAATCAAAATGTCTAACCCCTGGAACAATCCTGGTACTCCACCACCCACTACTCCATCCTCGTCTTCCACAACCCCTCAATATAGTTCTACCCCTCCACAACCAAGTTCTACCACGCCTCAACCTAGCTCTACTACTCCTCAACCTAGTCCTAACCCCGAACCCAGAAAAAGGAGGGTTAAGATGCTTGCTAGAAAGACAGTGGACACATGTTCTTTAGCAAGAAAATAAAATGCCAAACTTCAAGCAAGTCAGGCTCAAGAATCAGAAAATTTGAGTGATTCCTTTAAATCAGCGACCGAGGGAGAAGTAAAAGGATCCTCTAATTCTGAACAAGTATCTTTTGTACCTGATAGTGTCAAAATAAGAGAGAAAATAACTAATGTTTGTTCGAGTCTTGGTATGTTACTTTATAATAATCCTTCTTATTTTGCAGCAAATGGCATATTTTGTATAACAAAAAGATGAAAAGGAAAAAAGAAAAGAAAGAAGAAAAGAAACCAAAATGCAAAGGAAATTTCATGAACGAGAGCCGGTACTGATTTAAGAAAAGGAAGAATTCTTTTGCTATAGCAAATTATAAACAAAAATTGCATGTGGGAGCAGCAAGTGGACATAGAAATATTCCAACTAGACTCATTGTCTAGCGATTAGAAGACAACAATGCAAGTGGCATGTGCAAATGGTGAATAAATATATTGAACAAGACTTCAAATACAGGAGCTCTCACAACTATATAAAGCAACCATTTCTTTAGCTTGAGCAGCGGTTGGAGAGGAAAAATTGGGTGTAAAAAATTGCTAATTTAGTTGCTTTCAGTTCTTTTTCTCTTTAGCTTCTTTTTTTTCAATTGTGTACATTATTGTGAAGACGCTGAATTAGCTAGTTTCATGTGAGTTTGAAATAAAAAAATTAAAACCCTACTGTTCATCATCATTTTATTTTTCTGATAATAATTAAATAGGGAGAGTTATTCGCTTTGAATATTTCTTTCTATTTTCTTATTTGATGAAGAAAAACAATTCTTGTGGTTGTAATTACTTCACTATGGAGTAATTTTTCTCTTGCTGGGAAAATGATGAAGCTTGATATTCTGTTATAATAGTAGTAATTATTCTTCAACTTCATATGCTTGGCCTGAAATTTTATATTTATCATCTGCTTCAGCAGTAGATACTAACTAGATTCACGGCATCTATTTAAGTTTGTATAAACTAACTTTTACTAATTTTGTAATCGAAAGAGCAAAATAAGTAATACAGTTAATTTTAGTATAAACAAGTTGTCGCTTAAATGTTAATTACTTGCTGCAATATATAACTATGATGGTATTAAGTATTGTAATCGCAAGAGCAATTCGAACATTGATGTGTGGCTAGAATTCGTGATTTTAAGCATTATATACCTCGCATTTTATGTGCTTT
>ML343494.1:943-11527 GCA_005239505.1 Nicotiana paniculata
TTCCCTTATCATCATGCTATATTTTCTTCCTAGATTGTCTAGTTGACTATAATTAGTGTCATCTAGCCTTATAGTTGACTAGCCGTAGTTGGAACATCTATTCGTTGGAGTCAAGCATGCCCCTGAGTCTTACATCGTGATTTATATTCCCTTAAGTTCTACTTAGGTCTAGTTGTTAGACATTTATGTTATTGGCATTTACTTGGTGTTTCCTATTACTGGGCCTTTGTTGAAGTTGAGTTCATTCTGTGAAGTTAACTATTTAGGTGAGATTGGTTATAGCTGTTTCCATTGCCGGGATTGTGTGGTTTCTCTTAGTATTCCGTTGTTGATGATGTTATTTGCCTTGTTGACTCCCTTGCCGGGATGTTATGGTTTCTATTACCGTTTATGATATTGATGATATGGTTTTCATTGTTGACTTCCTTGCCGGGATGGTATGATTTCTATTATTTTTTATACTGTTGATGATACTGTTTGCGTCGTTGACTCCCTTGCCGGGATGTTGTGATTTATGGTTCTTATTGTTGATTTCCCTTGTTGAATTGTTGTTTATGTTATTTAGCATGAGGGGACATTCCGTGCCATGTGTATGTTATTTTAGCACGAGAGGACATTCCCTTCCATGTGTATGTTATTTAGCACGAGGGGACATTCCATGCCATGTTTATGTTATGTTAGCAAGAGGGGACATGCCGTGCCATGTTTATGTTATTTAGCACGAGGGGACATTCCATGCCATGTTTATGTTATGTTAGCACGAGGGGACATTCCGTGCCATGTTTATGTTATGTTAGAACGAAGGGACATGTCGTGCCATGTTTATGTTATTTAGCACGAGAGGACATTCTGTTCCATGTTTATGTTATTTAGCACGAGGGGACATTCCGTGCCATGTTTATGTTATGTTAGCAAGAGGGGACATGCCGTGCCATGTTTATGTTATTTAGTACGGGGGGATATTCCGTGCCATGTTATGTTATTTAGCACGAGGGGACATTCCGTGCCGTGTTTATGTTATTTAGCACGAGGGGACATTCCGTGCCGTGTTTACGTTATGTAGCATGAGGGGACATTTCGTGCCGTATTTATGTATTATTATTTCCGTTGTTCATGTTTTGCTATTTACTGCATTTATTGGCAAGATTTGATATTCCTCTTGTGCTGCATGGAAATTTCTAAGTTACGGACTGAGTTCCGGTGGATAAATCTTGAGGAGATTTTGATCAAGGAATTTAATTGAAAAGTATTATTTAAAAAGTAATGGTTTTGAAATGATTGTATTTGAATGACTTTTACATCGAAGGTATATTTAAAAAGCACCAGTCTTGCCTAAAATGATATTTGAAGTCATTTATTGGGAAAGCCACTTTGGAAAGCTTCGTATTTTGAAAGAAACTACGTTTTACGTAATTCTCTCTATTAATTATACTTATATCTACTTTTGGAGAAAGTATGTTTTCAAAATAAACTCTTCCATACTAAAATGATTTTATTTGTAATTTCATATGAATTGTTGTTTAAAGATTTCTACCAGTTATGGATTTTAATGGCTAAGGCCCGATGTTAACAAACTGACGTGGAGTTGAGTTATCAGTGTTCTCTATTGTATTGTATTTCCTTTCGATTCGGCTTGTTTTGCTGTCCATCTTTCTGTGTATTTTTGTACTGTTTCGTGATTGACTTCTGCAATTTCCTTCTACTTTATATTGTCATTGTTGTGAATTATTCCGTGAAGTCTTAGATAGATGTAACGTTCGGTCATTTCTATATTCATGTTATTTATTTTGTAGACTAGTGGTGTCTTGACTAGTCCTCGTCACTACTCCACCTAGGTTAGTCTTGGTACTTACTGGCACCGCTGTGGTGTGCTCATACTACACTTCTGCACATTTTTGTGTGCAGATCCAGGTATATATAGTAGTAGCGGTGTGGATGATTGCCGAGGAGACTTAAGGTAACCTGCTGCTGCGTTCGCAGGCGTCAGAGTCACCTTCTTCGTATTTATTATTCATACACTGTTGTATTTATTTCCAAATAGTTGTACTTAGAAGTTGTAGAAGATTCATAGAGCTTATGACTTGTACTACCAGTTTTGGGAAAGTTTGTATATTCTGTTGAGATCGTATTTCAAGACTGTTAGTTTTCCTTTTATTTTTGTTGTTATTCAGTAACTGCTAGGCTTACCTAGTCCCTAAGACTAGGTGCCATCATGATACCCAACGGAGGAAATTTGGGTCATGACAGGAAGCTTACATAAGAGCAAGGCTAGCATTTGTGAGAAGATTCTAGAGAAGTAAGGACATTTTTGGAAGACCCTAGATCTTTATGGAATTGCTAGGGAAGTCCTTGAAATCTTCTAGGCTTGTAGAAAATTCTAGAGGGTGTACTTATTTGTAAATATAGAAGGACTTGTGGAATTATTATTATTTACACACTAGCCCCTAGGTGATTAATATAAATAGGGGGCATTTATTTATAAATTCATCAAGTAAAACAATCAAGTTCTCTCTAATACAAAAGCTTCCTTTGGCAATTCACTTGTGTTGTAACATTCCCTTAGCGATCTTCAGTGTGGTAAGACTGACTTGGCATAGCAAGACCGAGAGCAAGTTGTGAAAGATCGTGAGCGAGTTGTCAAGTGCCGCACATGCACTTAGTTCAAGACTAAGGACGTGACTATAGTCTCTAACTTTTCAATTGGTTACTTTTAATGCATGTGCTCTAACTTTTTACCATTGGTTATTTTTAATGCATGAGCTCCACTTTTAACCTTACTTGCTTTTGTCGCATGGCTCCATTTGTAACCCTGTTCACTTTTACTGCAGGACTCTAATATTTTTAACTTGCGCTCACTTTTAATACACAAAGCTAAATATTCAATCAATACTTACTTTTAATCATGGAAAACAACAGTAATAAAGAGAAGGCGGATCAAGCTTTATCAAGAAAATCCAGACCGGGTTTGCTCTAATTTTGTTTTCATATTTGGATTTACATTTTACTTAAAGAGGAGGGTAAAATCTTTATCATAACTAATTTTACTTTTTCTAAAGGAAAACACAGTTCCCTTCCATATTTGACATATTTCTTTCTTTAGAGGAAAATTCCTTCTTCTTTAAGAGAATCATGTGTAGAGGGACAATTTTGTTCTCTTGATAGTGCTTTTATATTAATATATTGATACAGGTTAATTGATCAAACCATATTAAAATATAATATGCCTTTTTTAGTATAGTGTTTTTTGTCGTCTGATTTATCGTCATCGAAGTTTGCTTTGTTACGTTTCTCACGATGCTTTGTTATATTGATCTCAATAACGATATGGCCTATAAGCAACATCATTTCGAGGTCTTGTCTCTACCGGATGATAACGTTAATGCTAGTATTTAAAAAACTATGTCAACTCCGAAAAGAAGTAGAGGTGAAAATAAATATACATTTTTTTAATCCTCTAATTTTTAAACAATAGTAAAATTAAGAAGAATTAACCCAAATAGCACTCTATCCAATTGCTTAAATTAAATATAACCGATAGATGTATAATATATGCATAGTTTATGTATTTTATGTGTATAATTATGTATATTCAATGTATAATCTATATATATGGCTAGAAAAAGTAAATAATAAATATAGCTGGCTATTTGTGTAAAGAAACATAGGTCTAACTCATCTAATATTTTGGCATGGGTTCAAGCATTAAAAGAATTATTATTTAAAAATAATTATATATTTAAAAACTATGTAAAAATATTGCTTGAAAAGAAATAGTTTAGACAAATGTCACTTTTCGACCAAGAGAGCAATATGTTTGATGCCTTCTAAAAAAATACAATCCAGCTCATATTTTCTTTAATATGTTTTACATCACGAGGTTTGGAATAGGATTTGATTAATTTACTTAATTTTTATCTGAATATGCACATAAAGTCTTAAATTTTTTGAAATACTCTAAAATTAATATACTTAAAATATATATAAAAAAATAGTATAATAAGTCATTTGCTTCCATTGTGATCATCAAAGAAAAATAGTTTCGCCAAAATAATGGAGTAAATGTATATATTTATTACTTGTTCATCCGTTTACTTCACGTTAAGCCCGCTAGCCCAAGAGAGACAGGTTTTCGTCTAATCCCTATAGTCATTGCTCGTTACCCAAATTTCTCTTCTTAATCAACATTTCACATTCATTTCTGCATTTTTGTAGGAAGATACATCAATTCGTTGCAGACATAATTAACCAACCAGACCGAGAAGATGAAGCAAATGGATAAAGTAAAAGCTTATCTTGAACCAACCCAGGGAGAATCGGACCGGGTTTCGTCTCTTTCATTTCATCCTCACCGGGTCGGCACAGACTGTAGCTTCTATGAGTATTATGCGCTCAGAGGCATCCGGGTTGACCGAGTTGAACCGGGTCAAGTTTTTTGCACCTTCAAAGTTCCTCCTCGTCTCACAGTATGACATTCCCCAATTTACCCTTTTTTCTTTAGTCCGTGTTATGTGCTTCCCATTTTCAATGTTTAAATCTTGATTAGTATAATAAATCAGAATTCTTGAATGTTGTGATGATTTTATAGAAATGTATATTGTGGAAAGAAATGGTTGAAGAAAGTATTCAAGCTATAGTTGGTTTGAAGATTAAAGGAACTATTGAAAAGTTAGTTGATAAGGAATCACTATATAAAAGTTTTAGTATTTGAATAATTTATTGAATTCCACTTCTTGACTTTTGTGATAATTGTTTAGATATATTAGTGGCAAACATTTTAGCACATACGAAAATGGTAAGAGTATCATGTAGATTGAGCACAAGCTGATTCAGACACCATCCTTATCCCGACGAAGAAAAACAAATATCATATAAATTGTGACGGAGTATGTGTTTCATTATCTGTTTGTGATGCAACTGTATGCAGATGAAGGGTTTTGAAATTAAATTGACTTTTTCCTTCTTTTTTAACTGCATTGTTGCTCGGAAATTGAAGTTTCTTTTTTATGTAAATCTGTAGGGTAGAGAAGGGAAACTAGCATCAGGCGCCATCGCGAATCTAGTTGATGAAGTCGGGGGCGCTGTAGTTTTTGTGGAGGGTCTCCCAATGAATGTATCTGTGGACATGTCAATTTCATTTCTTTCAAGTGCGAAGGCCGATGTAAGCCTCCTCATTCTTCCTATCATTCAGGGATTTCGTTATTGGTTCATGAATTTTGTGAAGGAAGAAATTAAATGCTACAGAGGAAGATAGACTGGTTCTGCGTTCATCATGCACAAGTCATGCGAGTGCTGAATAACAAAATCCGTCAGCTATATAGTTATTATGGTTGCTAATAAACTAGCTGATCAGAGTCCTCTCTTTCAACTTCAGGAAACTGGCGCAAATATAGATAATAATACTTCATTTAAACAACCAATGACTCTTCGAACATTCACAATGCATTCCCTAACCTTCATTCCTGAAGGTTGAAACTACTAATAGTTCTTGAGCTGGGTCTTTTTGTTTGTTTTTTTGTATTCGGTATTTAAAACCTAAAGTGATTTGACATGTTTAATGTTCTCTAAAGGAAAAAACATTTTATACCTGGAGTTTCACATTCTCAACATTTTAACTTGAGAGCTCTAATTAAGGATGGGAAGAATCTGATCCATTTCACAACACAATCAACTATTTAGCAATCAGGTACGGTATAGATTCCAAGAGAACCGTCACATCTTCTAGTCCACGTCCTAAGTTGGTACCATAAAAACTTAGATACTTTAAGCTTTGTTTGATTAGTTAAGTAAGAACTAGTCTGAATTTGGATAAATAGAGGGAATGGAGGCATTGGGAGTTAATAGAAGTGATGGTAAGAATTTGGCTGCACTATAGGCACATGAAAGAGTGGATGTGAGATGCGTGGTGGTATCGGTATATTGGTATGAGGAATGTTTTGAGACGATTTCTGCAAGGTTATATAGAGGATAGAACCACCCCCTTTCCACTACACTTATGGTTAAGTATTGGCAATGGCTCATGACGTAGGCTCTAAGTTACTCAAGTTGTTGCTTCTAGATAATGCCTGAATTGAGTAATAGATCATTTTTATGTGACTGTTCCCTAGCTAATGCTTTTCACCATTGCCCGTATATGGATTTTATTTGGGTATATGCCTTGTTTTGCTGCATATGGGAAAGAGTAGGAATATCCTCTCTATATTAACGTCATGTTTTGTATTTCAAGCATCAAAACAGGTCCGTTTTTGTTGTTGGATTGCAAAGAGCACAGTGCAGCAAGCCCCTCTCCACGTCCCCTTTTCTTTCTAAAATTGTTTGCTGTGGTTAGTAAATACTGCACTCAACTTTTGGGAGTGGAGTTTATATTTACAAGAAACAGGGTAATATTAAATCATACTTAGTTACCTGCCTCTCCAGTATGAGTTTCCAATCAGTTTAGTAGGTACTGAGGCACTTCACTTATTGCTGCTTGACCACCCAGTTTGAGCTGATTTTTTTCAGTCCTTTGTGATAAGCTAACACCATAAATTAGGCTACTAGACTTCCGGTATGTTGTTTCACATTTCGTATGTTAGCCCTATATCTTCGTCAGAGCAGCCTAGTAAGTTACGCTTTGAACCAACTCAATGTGGTTTATCCTGCCTTTGATCACTACCATCTTTCATTTGGAAATTCGTCTCTGCTTTTTGTCTTTCTTAATATGCATTCTACCTCTACTAATGGATTTCGGACTTTGTTATGTGTTTCTTTGGGTGGGATATTTGCAGGATGAACTGGAGATCATTGGTCGAGTCTTAGGTCAGAAAGGAGGTTATTCTGGAACAAGTGTACTTGTGAAAAATAAAGCTACTGGGGAGCTCATTGCTGAGGGGCGGCATTCACTATTTGGTAAACATGCTAGTAAAATGTGATGAAGTATTTTTCTTGACCAAGATGCCTCTATGAAGATGCGGTCCATTTGTTACACCTACGCTGATAATGGTGCATTCAAAGACAAAAAAGTTTGTGATTTGAGGCATAATGCAACTTCTTCGTAGGACTATATGCAAAACCTACACAACAGTTACAAGTAACAGGAAGCTGTGGAAAAAAATGATGAAAACCAAGGACTATATGCAAGCTGAAAGAGTGAGTCCGAGAAATACTTACTTAGTGGTAAATGTTTATACAAATTAAAATGACAAAGATATTAAGTGGTAAATGTGTTTGTATAAATATACATATTTGACATTCATGTTTTGTTATGAACCCGCGAAAACTTTTTGTCCATCATGGGTTGGAAGGGTCAACTCATCTAATAGAGAAAGTAAAGGCAAAGATCCCTTTCTCATCATCAATTGATTGCGGAAAATCTACGTATTACTTGAGGGGAAACGCCAAGAAGAGGAGCAAATGGATAAAGTGAAAGCTTTTTCTTTAACCAACCCAAGTTGAATCGGACCGGGTTTCGTTACCTGCATTTCCTCCTCACCAATTGGGGACCGAGTTTAGCTTCTATCAGTATTATGCTCTCAGAGGAATTCGAGTAGACCGAGTTGAACCGGGTCAAGTCTTTTGCTCCTTCAAAGTTCCTCCTCGCCTCACTTTATGACAATTCCCCAATTTACTCTTTTTTGTGCTTCACATTTTCCAAATATTAAATATGATTAATCGATGTATTTTATATGTTATATTTTAAGAAAATACTCAAGTGATAGGATTGAAAAGTTAGTGTGATAAAGCTTTATATCAATGTTAAAGTTTGCATAGCTTAACAAATCAGAATTCTTGAATGTTGTGATAATTGTATAGCAATATATGTTATTTATCACAAGTAATGGTTGAAGAGATCAGTAGAGTAGTACTAGTTGATTTGAAGATTGAAGCAATTATGGAAAAGTTGGTTTGATAAACAAGCATTAGGTCAAAATTAAAAATTTGAATTCTTGAATGTCTTGATAATTGTTACATGTATAAAGGTGTCCAACATCTTAGTATGTTCTAAAATGGTAAGAGTATTATATAAATTGAGTGCAAGCTGGTTGGGACACTGCCCTTATTAGAAAGAGTATCATATAAATTGGGATGCACTAAGTATATTATTATCTGTTTGTGATGTAAGCGATATGACCTTTGATAGGAAGGTATGGAGGTCGAGGATTAATGTAGTAGAGTAGGTAGTCTAGAGTGTTCATAGCAGTACTATCGGCACGCAGTCTCGCTTTTTGTTGGTAGTAGGTTTTTATGACTAACCGTTGTTTTCATTCATTGTTGATCACCTTACTGTCTTGTTGTTTTTATTCTTCTTTTATATGGCTTTTTGGTACTATTCTTTCTTTTCTATATTTTCATTAATGTGATGCTTATGCTTTCCTGAGCCGAGGGTTTATTGGAAACAACCCCCTTTATCCTCACAAGGTTGGGAGGTCTGCGTATACACTATCCTCTTTATAGGCCAAAATCTGTCCCTAGGAAATTTAGCGTAATATAGCATTAAGGAAAGAGTCAGTCGAGCTCGCACAAGATGCAACAAAGTCATTGGCCGAGGTGCCGACATAAGCCGTAATCGAGATGGTGACAAGAGTCGTAGTCGACAAGGGTCGAGGTCGAGACTGACTATTGATGATAAGACTTGTAACACCTACTTTGTCAGGATATGATATTAAAAGGGAATATTCTAGTGGATATTTTTGATGACCCAAAAGGGTCATCCCGTATATTCTAGCTAATTCTGTGTTCCGAGGTCGTGAAAACCTCCTTCTATCTCACCTCGATTTGCATGCGCAGTCCGGGCGTGTAGCCGGGAAGCCTTTATGTGAAAAACTGATAAAAGTGATAATTTTGAATTAGAAATTTGAATAAAGTTGACTTCGGTCAACGTAAACGGACTCGGACCCATGATTTGACGGTCCCGGAGGGTCCGTAGAAAAATATGGAACTTGGGCGTATGTCCGGAATCGAATGTCGAGGTCCCAAGTCCGAGAAATGAATTTTTAAAGAAAATTATTTTCTGAAAAATATAATGGTTTTTGAAAATGAAACTTGAGGTGAAACCTGTGATATCGGGCCCGTATCATGGTTCCGGAGCCCGGTACAGGTTAGATATGACTTATATGTGCTATCTGTGAAATTTGGTAAGAAACAGACTTAGTTTGACGTGATTCGGACCTTAAATGCAAAAAAAATGATGTTTAAAGAAGTTTTGAGAAATTTCATTGATTTTGAGGTTTAATTCGATGTTTATGATGTTATTTTGGTGATTTGATTACTCGAATAAGTCCGTAGAATATTTTTGAGGTTGTGTGTATATTTGATTTTGAGCCTCGAGGGCTCGGGTGTGTTTCGGATAAGGTTCGGGTCCATTTCCTCTCATTTTAGTCTGTTGATCTGCTATATGGTGTTCTCTTCTATGCGATCGCATAGACTCATCCGCGATCGCATAGTGTAAAATGGACCAGCCCAATTTTTCTTTCAAAGTGATCGCAACCCATGTTTCGCGATCGCATAGTGCATCGTTTGGCAACAAAAATTTCCTACTCTGCGATCGCACAATGGACCTCGCGAACGCACTATGCAGATCCTTGGCAGTGGATCTTTCCCTTATATGCGATCGCATACTTTCATTCACGATCGCATAGCACCTTTTGGCCAGTAGTATTTTTTTCCTATGCGATCGCATCTCTGTGTCCGCGATCGCAATGCACAAATAACTGGGTAGACAGATTATATTCCTAAAATCGGGGTTTCACCATTTTTAACACATTTTGACTTCTAAAGCTTGGTTATTGGCGATTTTTGAAGGGGTTTTAACACAAATTGAATGGGTATGTGTTCTTCCACTTGAATTAAATATAATTCATGAATTAGGTCTTGTTTTTATCATTTAATTTGTGATTTGGGTTAAGGGGATTGTGGGTTTTGAAAGAAAACTTCAAAAATGAAAATTCATGATTTGAATGATCAAATGTTATCGGAATTGGATAAATTTAGTATGGGTGAACTCATATCGAAATGGGTAATAGGAATTTGTAAAATTTATCGGGATCCGAGGTGCGGGCCCGGGGGTAGACTTTTGAGTCGATTTTTATAAATTTGCAAAGATTGAAACTTTATTATTCGTAATCGTTCCTTATACGTTTTATATGTATTTTGAAGTTGTTTTAGTTGATTTTGAGCCGTCCGGAGGCCTTTCCGCCCGAGAAGTCTATTTTTTGAGTACCGGGTTGTCGTCTTTGCAAATAAGTCCGAGTATCTTGCCTAACCTTGTGTGGGGGAAGTACCCCTTAGGATTGAGTCTTCTATGTTGATTGTAGTCCGCGTACGCAAGGTGACTAGTGCGTACTCGGACTTATTTGCAAATAGATTGTCCTTTACGAATTTTTAGGTCCTTATGTTCCCCGCTTATGAATTGAAATTGTTATATTTGAATTCCTGATTTCTAGTTTCATCTCTCCCTGCTCAAATTAGAAGTACTTTCCTAGCGTTCCTTGTTTCTTATATGATCTTAATTGACATGGAGACTTTATTTTTCCTACCGTTATACTACATCTTTCTTCATACGCTGCCTATGTGACTAAAACTAGTATAATCTCGCCCTATAAATGTCTA
>ML343495.1:0-10113 GCA_005239505.1 Nicotiana paniculata
TTGTTGTCCATCCTGAATTCTGTGCCATTTTATTAAGTAAGATTTGACTTTCTCTCCACGTTTCGCTCAAGAATGCTCCATCAGCCGAAGCATCAACATTTGCCTTAACAGTATCAGCCAAACCCATATAAAAACGCTGCCCCAAAATTTGCTCTGGAATACCATGATATGGAAAGATAACCAGCATCCCCTTAAATCGTTCCCATGTCTCTTGCAGTGTTTCAACTGGTTTCTGTCTGAAGCTCAAGATTTCATCAATTTGTTGAGCAGTTTTGTTGGGTGGATGAAACTTGTTCACGAACTGTTTGACTAACTCCTCCCATGTGGTAATGAAATTGATGGGGAGTGATTTTACCAAGTTTGGGCACCGCCAGTCACTGAGAATGGAAAGAACAACAGTTTTATTGCCTCCTGAGTGACATTTGCCTCTGTGTTTTGCAAATTGACAGGAAGTTTTTCAAATGCTGCTGGGGGTCTTCGATGTATGACTCTGAGAATAGCCCTTTGTTCTGCAACAAGTGCAGCATATTATTTGTTATCTGGAAGGACTCGACCTGTATCTGAGGGACCAGTATCGCAGTGGCCAAATTTTCAGTTGTGGGCTGTGCCTAGTCATATAATGGAGCCTCTGCCCCTATTTGAGCAACTGGGTATACCATATCATCCCCATTATTGTTCCGGTTGTGTAGATCTTCCAAGTTGGTTTCAGTTTGTTCGATTTGTGGTTGATGTTTGCTTTTCTGGTTGGTCCGGTTTACGGCCTTGAAAACTTTCTCGGGGTCTGATAAGGCTTCAACTACTTCACCAGTCCTTGATGAGTTTCTAGGCATGCACCTTCAACACGTTAGCAAACGTTAAACTTTCAATGTAAAAACTGAAGGAAACAGGTGTAACTCAAAGCAAACTTGCAAAGTCAAGTGTAACCAAAAGAAAGGGCGCAAGAGCTAGAAGCAGCTCTGGAGCAATAACTCTAAAAGGGAAGTTTTTCTCCAAAATCCTTTCCCACATTTACTCAAAATGAAAATAAAAAGAAGAAAAATAATGTTGAAATTAGCCCAAATATGAAGTGGTATAGGGTCTCCAAACCCTAGCCACACCTTTTCCAGCATAAGGTATATAACCCCTAGCTGATGATTTCTTTTCCAACATAGGGTATACAATCCCTAGTTGATGATTTCTTTTCCAGCATAGTGTATACAACCCCTAGCTGATGACTTATTTTCCAATATAGGGTATACAACCCCTAGTTTATGATTTTTTTTCCAACATAGGGTATAAAACCCCTAGTTGATGATTTCTTTTCCAACCTAGGGTATACAACCCCTAGTTGATGATTTCTTTTCCAACATAGGGTATACAATCCCTAGTTGATGATTTCTTTTCCAACATGGGGTATACAATACCTAGTAGATGATTTCTTTTCCAACGTAGGGTATATAATCCCTAGTTGATGCCAACATAGGGTATACAATCCCTAGTTGATGATATCTTTTACAACATAGGGAATACAATCCCTAGTTGATTTTATTTTGCAACATAGAGTCTCCCACCCCTAGTTGATCTTACTTATAGACATAGGGTATCCCATCCTTATGTCTACAATAACTCTGGGTGCACGGTTCCCGGCTTTTCATCGCTTTCAATAATAAAGTAGCTTAGATTTCCTTACAATAACTCACGAAATTTTCCTAGTAAAAAATGGGGCAGAAATTTTCGTTCGTTTATTTCTTTTCGATTTTTGTGCAGATTATATTTTTAGGACATTGGACTCGAGATGACCAAAAGAAGAAGTTTCGATCCAGAATAATAAAACAAAAAGAGAAAAGAGAAGATTGAATCCAAAGTGCAGAAACAGGGAAGATATGGACTATTCAGGACGAGATTGAAGTCATCCGTTCAGTATATCCTGCCTTGACCCGAGAAACGATAAGACGAAACCAGCACCTACGGCTAACAAGCATCAAGATCTAGGTCAGAGTCAGCAAAAGGCCAAGACTCAAGACCAAGTCTTAGATAGGAATCTTGTAACTAGCAGCTGATAGGTCTAGTTAGTCTTTAGTTTTGTTACTTTATTGTAATAAGGAGATCAACAGCAACAACAGTAGTTGAAACCACAGTTACCCGGTAGTCCCAGCTACCAAAACTTGCAGAACTACACTGACCTGATTCTTTTATAACCAAGGATATGTAGGCAACCTTTGAAGTAGGGTTCGATCAAACTTTTCAAAAACGCTTCACAATGGAGTATATGAATAGGTAAAGTCGTTCATGACTGCTCACTTTGTCTTCGCCCGAAAACTCTTCTTTGAGCAAAGAGGGAGCAGCTGAGAGCACGTGATTTTTACCTACCATATAATCCTGTACAAAATTCAATAAATTATTTAGTTTTATGATTTTTATTGAATTTGTGAATTAATTTTGCATTATGTAATCATAATTCGCGTTTTAAATTTGTAAATAATTTAAAGTGCCCTAATTAGGTGCGTAACCTTAATTATTATTGTAACTAATAACGAAACATAATAAATTAGTTTAAATGTTTAATTTCTGGATTTAATCACTTTCTTTTAGCCAATTGTGGAATTTGTTCTATAAATGATTGGGAGTATCAAATTAAATATTTTACTCTTAATTAATTGATCAATCAGTGTACAAATTGGGCAAAATTAATTTAGAACTAATTATTACACTTTTTCTTAGTTTAAACTTAATTGAAATTAATTAGTTAATTGTGAAATCAAGCCTAAATCCGGACCTGGGCTGATTTACCCAGGCCCAAAACACCTCTACACATCAAAAATACCCAGCCCAATCCCCTCTACCCGGCCTGGCCCCCCATTACACCAAACGGCCCCGTTTAAGTTACAGCAGACCCCAGTCGCTGATCTCCTAAGATCTAACGGTTGGGAACTCCCCAAAGCCTCAGTATAAAACTTCCCAAACCTTACCCCCACACCCCATTCGAACCCTAAGTATTACACCCCCTATATTTCTCTCTCACTACTCTCTCTTCACCTCACCACCACCCTTCTTCGCCGACTGGAAATCGCCCACCGGCGGCGGAGTAACTCCAAAACTCCTCAAAATGTCACCAGATGATCCTCTCCTCCTCCTCAATCACCTCATGCCTTCAATTTCTCCAAAAACTCACTCGAAAACAAGCAATTTAAGATCTGAGAATCTGAAAACCCTAATCGACACAGCCCTTTTCCCTCCTTCATTCCCTTTTCTCTCATCAGTTCAGCCTCATCAGTCCTGATACCTTGCACTAGTTCATGCAAGATTAACCACAAACCGTCTAATTTCTCCTATGCTCTATCAAATCAAAGCATGCATGAAGTTTCTCAAAGTGTCTGATGTTCAATGGTCAAATGCGATGAACTATGGACATGGGATTTTAGCCGCTAAGAGTCAATTTTTGTCCTAATGCCCAGGTAAAACCCTTCATTGATTCCCCCTCTGTCTTTTCTGATTTCACCTATCAACCCACCATCACTAGTAATTCCTAAATTCTTTTTTTGTTTGTTTTGTTCTGAGTTTACCTATCGATAGAAGTCTGAGTTTGGCTCCTAAAACGGCTAAAACAAATCCTTTTATTGATTTGATGGTTCAAAAGAAGGTCAGTAAACACTGGCCCTTCTTGTTCTTTAATTGTTCGAGTTTACTTTGTGTTTCTCTGTTGATTTCCTCTTACGCATGGTATATGTTAATAAGCTTGTGATTGCCTACTATATTTTTATTGTCCTCATTGACTAAAATAATTGATTCTCCTAGCAATCTCTAACTATTCTAGTATTGCCGATTGATTTATGTTAACGACTACTTAACTAAATTAGATAACATATAATCTAAGCCTTGCGGAACCTTTGTCATTAACAAAAAGACTTTTGATAATTTTGTGTATGTTTAATTAGTCGTAGATAACTTAATTGAACCATGACTTAGACTGTGCTTAGTATCAATTTAAGAGCTTATTTGCTGCACCATGTCATATGGATTCCCACATTTGTAATGCTTTACAATGCAGTCGATCAAACAAAAAGATCTTCATCATAGAGCATAATGTGCCTTTGACCTATCTGTTTTGACTAAAACCATGCATGTTTTACACTCTTTACTTCTGCAATGAATTCACTAGCATATTTATCATGCTATCTGATTATTGATGTGTCCTGTAATCATGAAATCCTATAAAAAAAATTCTTTGTGTGTTGTTTGAATGAACTCCATCGACTTTTCATGTTCGTGTCTTCCCAATTGCGCTCATGAATATCATGTTTGCTTTCATCTAGGAAAGGCTCTTGCCTAAGCTATTGTACTCTTCACTTGAAATTGCTTTATAAACTTAACAGTCTGAGTTATGAAAAATCTGGAATGCAAAGTTACTGTTGCCACTTATAGGCCTAAGGAAAATCACCTATACTTGCTTGTCTTTTTAAAATGAATACCCCTACCCATTGTCTTACACTTGGTTAATATATTTTCTTATAAAACTTAGTAGTGGATCTGAATTTCAGTTGAGAACCTAATAGGCTAAGAACCATGCTACTAAGCTCAAAACTAACTTTCTTGCCTATATGGGCACCTCTATTGTTTGCTCCTACCTTTAAAGAGTCTAATCAAGACTGTTAGTATAAGGCATGTACACCGATCCATGTCCTAAGGAAGAATCAAAAGTAAAATAATTAATTAAATCTGACACTAAATTATTCCTATTAGGTAATCCAAGTCCTAGATGACTAATTAAGTTAAATTAATCAAGGTTAAGTTAAAATGAGTCACTCAGTCTCACCCTTAAGTCATTTAAATTTCTAATCAACTAACTAGAGTTAATAGATAACCCCAAGAAATCCTAACTCTAGTTACCTAAGGGTAATTCTAAGGACTCTTAGGGGTATATAAGGAATCTTAGTTGAAGGAATCTTGGGTGTAACAACCCAAGAACCTTCTAGAATAAGAAAATCAGATTTTTAAGGGGTATTAGGGTCATTGTAGGGTCTGGAAATTTCTGGAATAAGGGAAGTTGTCCCAAAGGATAAGGGTGACAGCAGCCTTTGTATTATTTTCAGCCCATTTGGATAGGGAATATGCCAAGCATATCCTATCCCAAATCCCTTATATGTACACCTACTTTTTACCATTAGAGAAACCTTCTTTAGACACTGAAAACTACCTACACACACACAAAAATACTTGCTTTCTTTACCTGCCTTTGCACTCTTTTGCATTCATTCAGCTGCTGAAAATATTTGAAAAAACCAAAAAAAAAATATCCAAATAGTTTTCTGATTCAAAAATGAAAATTTCCAAAAAATATTAGTGAAAGAACTTGATTTCTTTCAAAGTTATCAAAGTTCTAGCGTTTGATTCTCATTTCTTGTTTCATCTTTGGTATTCTGATTTTCATAAAAATATCAAGTGTTCTACTCGATTTTCTCTATTGGTATTACTGGGTCATTTTTCTGGGTGGTATTTGTTGCTGAAGTTGTTGGATATTTGCTGCTGATTTGTCCTTCTTCTTTGTTGGTTTTGCTATCTTCTCCCTGGACCTTTATTTGGTCAAGATCTGTTTATCATTTTCTCTTCAAAAGGTATGTAACGGCTTACTTGTAATGAACTTTTCAGATCTAAACTGTATTTTTTTTTCATTGATGTGCAAATATGTATTTGTAGTTGAAGTTACTTTATTTTTATTCACATAAAGATCTAAATGCTAAACTAATTTTGTGACACCTGTTCAATACTGTTTAATTCTTGTTGATGTTAGAATATGAATACCTGAATTTTGTGTGGTTAGTACCCATGAAAATGAGTTGAATTTTTGCTCTGTATTTGTTTCAGTTTCCACTGCAATAATCTGCACTAGGATAGATCAATGTGACCTTCTAATGGTCAAATTCATCCCATAATAGTGCATAAATATTAGTTACTTGTTGAAATTACCCCATTAAGGGTACTAAGGCAGGAAATCTGAACCTCTAAATGGTCAGATTCACTCCTTAAAATGCCCAGAATAGCCAAATCTTGGTATGGATACTTGCTGAAGTTTGTTGTGTAGCGTAAAGTTGAATGTTAGGAGTCTAATAGGTTGGCATTGCTGGAGTTGAATCTGGCCTCTTTCATTGTCAGGTTCATTCCAGGAAGAAGTCACAAAAATGTTCTTTTTTTAGTACTATATAGCATAGCATCATTAGAGTCAAAACTGGCCCCTTTTATGGTCAGATTTTCCCTGAAGGATGCATAACATACCTGTTTATTTGGAGGCTTAGAAATGGCGAATGGAAGCACAAGTATATAGTCATAAGGAATTCAAATTGGAGCAACCAATTAGAAGTATTAATTTCCAGTCCTATTTTATTCAGAAAAAATGTATTTTAGTAGAAGTTGTAACTTCATTTCAGGAAGTGAGAAAATTGTAATTTATTCGGACTTACCTTTTTAAGAATCGTTGTAATTTAAGACTCGACTGTGAAATGATGTTTTTGAAGTTTGGGTTTTGGCATACAAAATGGGTCAGGCCATTAAAAGTAGCTTGTCATGGTTTGAAATGAACTGAACCCTGGGCTATTAGGCCTAAGTGATACAAATCCCAAAGCCTATGATGAAATATATCAGTATTAATGTTAATGTCATATAGTTTATGTGAGAAATCTGGGTATGTGTTCAATTAAAATAGTCAAAGACTCCAGTTTTGTTTATACTCTTATGATTTACCAAAATGGTTTCTTCTTAGTTTCAAAAGGTACAAATATAAATCTGCTAGCCAACAGTGTTATACATGAATTTGTATCCAAATCAGTCTCTTTGTAAATATTTACTAAGATTCTGGAAAGTGATCGTTCCAGATTCAGTGAATTTTGAAAAATATACAAATAGAAATTTGTGATCCAAAACGTTTTTCAGTTCATTTCATATCCTTTAACTTTATGAATTTACAACAACAATAGATGTATAAATGTTGCTAAATGAGATTCAACACATACGAAGTTAAATAGCATGAATTTAGACTATTTGCAATTGACAAAACTATTAATACTATAGCTAAATGTGTTCATTCGATTTTTAGGTAACTTATAATCAGTAATTTGGTAGATTTTCTTGTAAACCTTGTGTATGGACATGTCTTCAATTATAAAATTACATAGTTTTAGCTCTTTGACAAGTAGCCAAAATTAAGATGGCCTAAAGTGATTAATTTGGGGCTAAATTCGGTCATAGCCTAATCTCATGACTTAATTTAGGAATTATTTTAGACGTAGTGAATCTCAAAAGCCTTTAGATAGAGACTACCTTAAACTCAGAAAGTAAATTAATCTTCGGAGTATACGTTTTATGTAACTTTGAATGAAAACAACTAAAATATACCTTTTTAAATTGTGTATACTTTTACGTAACACAAATAAAGACTAAAATGAACATCCGTAGAGACACTTTTAGGAACGAATTTCTTAAAATCATCAGAATTGCGTACACGCCCGCGTGACGTGATTCCGATTTCTTTTTGACAACAAAACAAAATACGCGCTTGCGCAACTTTATTTATCTCCTCAAATGAATTCAGTGTCGAGAATTATGTACACGTCCGTGTGACATAATTTTCGGCACATCTCCATTTGCGACGGTTTTACGCATACGTGACCCGTCTCCAAAAGTAACTCTTTGAATACAAAAGAATAATAAAAGCGGTAAAGAATATATAAATGCACATAGGTATAAAAGCAGTAGTTAAACAATTTAGGCAAAATTTAATCATTAAGCGACCGTGCTAGAACCACGGAACTCGAGAGTGCCTAACACCTTCTCCTGGATTAACAGAATTCTTTGCCCGATTTCCAGTCGCAGACAATTTAAACAGAGTCAAAATTCCTCGATTTTGGGATTTCTAATAAATAAGTGGTGTCTTGGAACACCGTAAAAAAACCGGGTGGCGACTTTGAAAACTGAATAAAATAAATATGTCACTTAAAGTGGAAAAACTCCATTATTGCTCTTACCGGGTGAAAAAGGAGGTGTGACATATATATATATATGTCGGTTTGGTTCAGATTTGTTTACTCAATACCAAATCAAGTCAAATGAAACATAGTCAGATTTTTTAATCGATTTAGCTTGATTTTTTCAGTTTGGTGCGATTTTGCGGTTCGATTTGAACACCCCTACTTGTAGATATACCATTAGATTATGTTACAAATAATCAAATTATAGTTCCAGAAACGTTTTGGAACTTTTTCACAAATTAATTATTTCAAAATTCAAATATAATGAACGCCTTTTTGCTTTCTTTGTTGCGAGATCGATGAGAACTTAACAGCCAAAATTGTTGTGCTTTGAATTGGTAAGTGACACAAAATTCGTGCCAACTTATGGATACGAAGTATACTTGTAAACGTACTGCTTTGTTTAAAATTATAGAATTATTTGATAAAAGTGATCATGTTATAAATAGAATTCTATTTATGGTGAATGTCTATATTCTAGAGAAATTCTAGGATTTGTTACTTGGTGGTTAAGTCATTTTTTCCCTATAAATAGAGATGTCCTCTTCCATTGTAATTCATCCCAAAAATTCAATAAGAATTTCCTCACTCTCTTTCTCTGCAATATTGTTATTATTCTTTATTGTTTCATAACACGTTATCAGCACGAGACTCTAATCAATTGAGTAGAAGCTTTCGGATTGANGATGTATGATTGTGGGCAAAGATATGGAAATCCGTCCCATTAAATTTGCTTCATTCTCATTCCCTTTAAGAGAATGTGATAGCAATATATGATAAGTCTGAAAGAAGACAAAATTATTACCGTGAAGATATCAATGGATGTGGACGTGGCGATAGAAGAAATTATAATCGTCATCATTATGATAATGGGAATATTAAGAATTCTCAAAATACTCTTTCCCTCTATGAAAGTAATATTTGTCATCGATTTGACATGAGATTTTGTAAAGCACATATAGATGATTATGGTCCATTCATGATGAGAATGTGACAACATCTGATTTATGAATACATATTCATTCTTGGAAGAATATGAACGTGCTAGTGGTAGTGGATATACCACACTAACCTCTAGAAAAAGGTTTGAGATGAAATAAGAAAATAATTTCATTATTATGGCATGAATGGTCATTGATCACGTACCTATTGTACGCCAAAATATTTTGGCAATGTGATTACTAAAGGATAACACTAATGCAAGAAATAGATCTTGCATATAATTTTGACAATGACCATAATTTATAACTTTCTCCTTGAAAGTGATATTCACCACATGGATGTTGATGAATATGTGGTAGTACCAAATTAATTGAGAGCTCTGAAAGAGCCAATTATTACTATTTTGGAGGAATACAATTGATTATCATGTCAATTTATTATGTTGTAGTAAGTCTCAAAGAAACTTATTGAGTTTCTAAAGCATTCGCGAAAGCGATTGGTTATACTGAGATTATAAATAAAGAAAAAATTTAATATCTTTTATTATTACAACTTGTAGCAGGGTAATATGTATGTGAAAAGTTACCCGCTTTATTCTCCAGTTTGTACTACACAAAGAAAAGAATACCACAATAAAGTTGATGTTTATTGCTATAAAAACCTATATCATAATAAACTTGGAGTTTATTGATAATTGCACACGTCATGGTATAAACTTGAAGTTTATCAATATTGATATTATCAGTTGGCATAATTGGTTTAGCCATATCAATTTAAGTATGATGTGCAAAAATAAAAGAGAATATTCACATGGGTAAATATTAAAGAACTAGAAAATTCTTTATGAATTCTCTTATGTTACTTGTTCTCATTAATTAATAGACCAACTAAAATTGGGATTGAGTCCCAAATGTTGGAAATATCAAAGGTGAATATGGGCTCATTCACTGCCATGTATACCACATAAGATGCATCTATGAGATGGCTACATGTGCAATTATTATTAAACATGTGCATAATTTCTAGATTTTCCATTCAAGATGGTTTAGCAAAATGATTTATCGAGTGCTTCCACTTAATAGCTAAACTATTACTTATGTGAACTAAGTTATTTATATCAGTTTGATATACATTATATGCGAAAGTATTTTACATTCCCCCTCCCCCCTCTCCC